>SATU01000573.1:0-18693 GCA_004335285.1 Ascochyta fabae | reverse complement strand
TATAAACGATTAGGTTAAACTAATAGATTAGTAGAAGAATTTGATCTCTCTTTCTCAATTATTGATCGTTTATCTCTCAAGTCTCTCAACAATCACATGGGTCTAGTCACTGATGTACGCTAGTATCAATGGACTATCGCGAGTCGATGCGAATCTGCCAGTTTTGGATTACACCGTGATTCATAAGTAAGCCAAAAGATGGCGGTTGACTTACTGTTGATTGCTAACTCCATGCAGCACGCTTTGAAAGCTACAATCACTCGTAAGCATTTGCAGCCAACTCGGTCGCGACCTCGAAAATTCGGTCAGCACTTCAGATAGTTCGGACAGCAGAGGTCCCACTTATCGCCGCCCCGAGGAAATCTCTCGGCGATTCGAAAGTCGCCGATGGAAGCTTAGCAAAGAGCTTAGCGACTACATCGCGTACTGTACCGCTTCTCAACGCAGGATGATGTACAGTGACATGCAGTGATGGCTTTCTTACGAGCTTCACGACAATATACATGAATTTCTGTTGCAGGATTCACGTGTCTGCGTGTACTCCCGCGACCTTGAGAACGACATATACACGGAAAGGCTTTACTTGAGACTGCTGACCCTCCTTAACCACCACATGATCGACAAGCTCGAAGTCCACATCACCAGCGCTGAGGATTTAAAGTGTCTCTCTTAAGAGCATCAGGGTCATACTCCTGGTCGCTCAAGCGACCAGGGACGTCTGGCCCTTCTGTCTTTGCGAAACACCATTCGAAGATGCAGTCCCAAGCTTTAGCGATGTTCTACCGAATTTGCGCTGCTTGATGAGCGATGGCTATAAGGTTGCTGTTCACTTCTTTCGTTTTGCACAGCCCTTTGCAGTCATATTGCAGCTTTGCACGGTCGAGAAATGGGCTCAAAAATTGGAGGAGCTGAACGTCAGGTATGGTCCAAAGGAATATCATTTCCTCACCAGGCTTCCGGCTCGCCCGAGCAGTTCGCGCGAGTAAACTGAGATTACATGCAGAGAGCTTTACGAATAAAATCAAGAGCCGATTAGAATGGTTTTGCTTACGCCACGCCGGTATCAGTTTTTGAGCCATTGCTGGATCACGTACGATACAACAGTTCACACAGCTTTTGCAAAGATGCATGTTACGACAACACAGACTTTTGGGACAATGAAAATGATCTTGGTCGATTTCGAAGCACTTCAGCTATACGTAAAACAACCGATTGTGAGAACATAACTTTCCTAATTAGCGCCTTACAAACTCCGCTTTCATCCCTTTCACTGCCTTGACAATAGCATGCCTGCCATCCCACACCGGATACACAATCACCGCAAACATGGCCGCAAAATGCCAGATGATTGCCACCGTAACCCACCCGTCGAAAAATGGCCTCGTGAAAATATAATCCCTGTACAATGGCATCGGCCAGAGCACGATGGTTGTCAACACATTGACAATAAAATACACACTCGCAATCTTGAACCACCTCCTCACATGTCTGAGTGTCTCTTCGTCGAACGGATGTACCACTTCCTCGAGCGGCGTCTGTGCATTAGAGACATGGTGGATTGGTGTTCGATGTTCGCCCTTTTCATGGCCATGATTGATGACAGCCCCCTTTTGCTCATCCAGGATATCGTTCTCGGCAAGGCTTTCGGGCGGCGAGCTTTCACCGGATCGTGTCTTGTCTTCGATGAGATCGATGCGTAGGAACTCGCGCCAGTCGAATTTACTCGGCTTGATGAGGGAAATGATAACGGAATATAGTGCCGGCGAGAAGAACGATACACAGGCACCGTAGAGGCCTGGGAGTTGGATCTGCGTGGTATTGATGTTAATTGCGCCACCCCAGTACCAGGAGAGACTGAGCCATGTTGCGACTCCTGATGCAAGGCCCAGGACCGGGGCAAGAAGAGCAGCGAGTCGGGTCTGGCGAGACCACAGGAGCGTAAGAATGAGCGGTATGATGCCGGGACAAGCGATGATGGGTCGGAAGTATGTGGACCAGTTGTTCGTGGCGCCAGCATACTCCAGCATAATCGCGAAGCCGGCCATGAAGCATCCGTGAACTACAACACCCCAGTGACTGACTGAGAGGGTCTTGCGATCAGACGCTTTGGGGTTGATGTACGTGCGGAAAAAGTCGAGAGAGATGATGCTGCTGACTGCAATCACAGAGGAAGACACAGTGCTGGTGATAGCCATGAACACCAGAACGAGGAGACCGGCTGTTGCGCCATGGCCCAGCAGAGAGCGCAAAACATAAGGCATGACCATGCCAGAGTTGACTTGGGTCAAGGTAAGCGTGTTAGGGTAGTCGAACCAAATCGGAGTGTGTTCAATAGCGCGAGCGCTGAGACCAATGATAGTTCCTGTGCACCAGGGAACTGCCAGGATGACGATCGACACCAACATGTAGCTTGGCACTGTCGATTTAACGTCTGAAGCGAACGACTTCTGCCAGAACGCTGTATCCATAAGCACGAGCGCGAGGTTACCGAATTTGAGAACAAGACCGAACAGAACAGCTGAATAATGATTAGGGAGATAATCGTTGCAAGAGCCACTGCAAACTTACAGCTCTTGGACTTCAGCGTTAGGAGCGAGCCCTCGTAGTTACCTGGAATGTAGTCGTCTGTTGCTTTGACTTTTTCATATAGTCCTGAAACGCCGCCGATATGCTTGTTCGTCAATACTGCAAGTGAGAAGTAGATCAACAAGATGAGCGCGACGAGGGTGTGGAGGAAGTCAGTCAAAAATGTGGCTTTCAAACCACCCATCACTGTATAGATGACAACTACAGAGGATCAGCAGGTTTGAAATACTCGGAGTAACGACAGGCTTACCTCCAGCAGGAATTAATACACACGCAGCAACGACATGCATGCCCGTCATTCCTGTCACAAGCTGCGCACCCGCCAAAATCATGCTCCCGCAGCCGAAGATGTTGTTGATAAGATTCAACAGGATGAACAACCAATGCACGTATTTGCCGTAACGGATCTTCATGATCTCAAGCGAGGTATGCGCATATGGGACTCGCAGCTTGGCGACAATACCAAGCACAGCCATAAGAGCGATCTGGAAAGAGAGACCGCTTGCCCACCAGATGGGCAGTGCGATGCCCCACTTGTAGGTGTATGCTGCTGCGAAGACGCTTTCGTTGATCCACATCCTGAACCCGTTAGTGTGAAGTCTCCAGTCTGGTCTTGTATGGACTCACCAACTTGAGAACACAGCTGATGCTGTCAGCCCTGTACCGACGGATCGGTTGGCGACCATGAACATTTCCGACTCATCGCTGTCTTCCGAAAGGTACCGTTTCTGGATCTGCACAGCGGCGACGATGATCAAGCAGAACAATACGGAAAGGCCAATGATGATGCCGTAGCCCTCGGCTTGAGTCAGTAGCTGGACAGCCATCTTGGGCTAATTGCTTCGCAAGCAATCACTTCGCTATGGCAAGAACGGTGAAGAGTTGACAAGAAATGACAAGACATTCGACAAGCGCTCCACAGGTACTTAGCCTTTGCTTGACCATCGCTCAAGGTGCGAGATTTGCGGACAAGGGTACATTGCCGTTGACGTGCAGACCCACGCACATGGTATCATCCAGTAGTAGTGCCGAAGATCGCTACTACCAGCATCGTGGGGAACAGCTTATTGAACCCATTGTCTCCGATAGGATCGCCATAGAGTATTTAGGCTGTCGAAATAAGCTCAACAACAGTTGACGTTACGGGCAATGTAGACTAGTGTGATGTCGCTATGCGAGTGGGTCAGCACGTCAGAGCGCAGCCTATCAGCGGCTGTTCTGTTGTGCAAGTGCAGGACTTTGGCTGGAGTCGAACCTTTTATTACCAGAAGGTGATTAGCGCTTTCTGTTATCTATCCGCAAATCTGGAGTCGAGCACTAATGAACATAGAAGATTGGTGTGAAGGTCGGACAAGCCGAACGGACAGCTTACACCTACCTGCTACCCTGGGACGCTGATTGTCAGATGCGTGTCGTCTACGTACATTACCAGATTTGAGTTGCTGTTATTGAGGGCTGTAATATACGTTCTAGTCAATCGTAAATCGGACCATCCTCCGCGCTCCGACGCAAACTGGCATTAACTGTCGCTTCTGATCCGTAATAGCGACCTGTTTGTGAGTATATAACAAGGCTGCAGGAGTCTCATATGCAAGTGGGAGATCCGCTAACACCGAAGGATATACGGAAGAAATAGGAAGAAGATGCCTTACGCTTAAGTTGGTCGTTCCAACAGACCGAAGAAAACGATAACGATGATCTAGAGTCAGAGCAATTTCTGCACGCACAAGACCACACAGCTGAAAACTTTGATCTTCTTCCTAATCGTTCGTCTGTCCATCCCCCGCCCTTCTCAATGTGAATGCGACTGGTGATGCTAGTACGTACACAATCTCTGCAAGACCATGCTATGTTGTGGAGACCGCCGTACGTAGTCTCCAAACAAAAACCTTACAACATGATAGTCAAACAGACGTGGTCCGTCGCCAACGGCAGAGTCGTTACCGCTACATGCAAACTCAGGTATAGCTGAAATTGACCGGGACACAGCCCAATTATACATGCCGAGGACTACAACGTCACAAATAACGTATCCATATACAAGAGTCCTCCAGTACTGTAATAAGGAGCACTGTAAGGCGATATGAACAAGCCTGAGAGGGAACAGTCGATGAATGGCGTGCTAGAACAAAAGTGCGTCAGCTGTCGTATTTCTAGCCCGTTCGGCGACTCTTTCTTCGGACTTGGCTCCGTGCCTATGAACCTTCGTGCCAACTTCGGCCCTTTGACGCACACTTCCATGCTACAGCAGAGAGCATTTGTATTTTTGTATGGCAGACAGCTGTAAGAAGTCAATGGGTGTACCGGGACCGCACGGAAAGGCGATGGAGGGACACGATATCGTCAAGTTGTCCTTACCTATGTACCTCGAAACAGTCCGGCGTATTCATCCCGTACAGTCTGCGAGAGGACGGCCCGTGAAGTTCCGCGGCGAGACATCAGGGATGAGCGTGAGCGGACGATGTACCTGCTGTGGGAAAGCCGTAAGTGATGCAAGGTACAGCAAAGATTTGACACTTGGTCTTCCATTCGCTCGCGCTGTTTGTTCAAACGGCGCATTTAATATTAATCAAATTAAGCAACTCTGCCTTTGACTTGAGTGTGTCAGAAACCAAAGTTGAGCTTTGTCAATGGGTGACATTGAATATCTATACGGACAAGGTATACACTACAAGATAGTTCAACAGACCTAGTCCAACATGGCCACGCACGGCTACCATGTACGCTGTACTCTTTCAAAATACGCGCCAAAACGCCACATATCGTTGCCAGTCTAGCTATTCGTAACCAACTTCCATCACTGATAGAACTTCCAGTTTACTTCCTTGCACTCCCACTTCTTCACTGTGTCCGTGATTCTGTCCACCATCCAGCCACTTGTCCACTGCTGCACGCCTTCCCGCTTCTCGGTCGCACGGCCAAGCTTGATGGCTTTGCTGAGATGACACTCGCCATCGCCTTGCGTCGTATGGCGCCACTGCAGGCAGTCGTCCACCTCGGCGCAGACCTTCTTGCAAGTTTCAGGATTATCGGCGCCGTCTTTAACCATGCTGCCAATCTTTGCCCAGTCAGTGGTCTCCTTGCCTTCTTCTTTCTTTTTGTCGTCTTTCTTGTCTTCTCGTCGGTGTGGCGGCGACGATGCGGCCTTTTCTAACTGCTCTTTCGCCATCCGCTCATCATCACTCGACATCTGTTTCTGGTGACCCTGCGGCGCAATAATCTTTGTGTCAGAGCTTAAGTTGTCCCAGTTTTCTCTCTGTGCCACAAGATATGGCTGCACATACTCCTCAAAAGCGTTCTGGTAGAGATAGGGCTTTTCCCAGCCGTGGACGTCTGTCCATTTCTTCTGCAAGTCCCAGCTCTTGCTCAATGCGGCGTGGTCCATGTGGTGCCAAGAGACGGCTGGTGCGCACCATTGCTTCGGCGAGTAGTCAAGCGTATTCGGTTGCTCGCCCTGGATGAGCGGCCACGAAGTGTATAGCTCGACGTGCGCGTCCGTGAGAGCCGTTGCGAGGACCATGTCGCCGCAGCATTCCTTGCTCACACGTGGTTCCCACTCGCTTGCATAGCGCTCATCGTAGGATTTGGCGTATCTTCGCAGTGCACCTTGTGACAGCAAAATGCCAGAACCACGCTGTGCGAATTGTACGTGATTGAGAAAGGACTGTGCGCCGCTGTAATATGGAATCCGGTAATCCAGCCTGTCTACCCACTGCAGCAGATTTGTCCAGCTGAGGCCTGTATCTGCTTCAATGAAGGCATAGAACTTGGCATGTGGGTTCATCTGGTATGCCTGATACACCATAGGCAGAATCTTCCACTTGTCCAGATCCTTTGTCTTCTTTGCCTCTGGCTTATATTCAGGGTCTGCCGCAATGATTTTGTATTCGCGGAACTCGTCGTGTTTCTGCTTCGCTTCGGAAGTGATGTTGTGGAGCGCATCGTGGACAGGGATGCCGTCGATCTCGCCAGCGTGGTCGCTGAAGATGGCGAAGTTGGGCACGCAGGAGAGGAGACCAAGAAGGTGCGCGGAGAGTTTGGTATAGATTTCCGTTTTCGACGTCTTCACAACGACCATGACGTGTGGAGCATTGCGGACATCCCTGCAAGGACCGAGTACGGGAGCAGCGGACTGCAGAGCCGGTGCGGTCGAGGAGCTCGGCGCAGGGGTTGCGGTAGGCGCATTGGGGGCGGCGGGCGCTGGGGACACCTCCACCACAAGGGTGGTAGGAGCTGCAGGTGTGCCTGGCTTGCCCTTGTTTGCACTTTCTTTCGGCTTCTCTTTGTCGTTCCACCTGCCTCCATCCTCATCATG
Organism: Ascochyta fabae; assembly: GCA_004335285.1. Classification (NCBI taxonomy): domain Eukaryota; kingdom Fungi; phylum Ascomycota; class Dothideomycetes; order Pleosporales; family Didymellaceae; genus Ascochyta; species Ascochyta fabae. Next base: position 11,792 of record SATU01000573.1, on the reverse strand, counting down.
CCCAACAGCACCCGTCTCCTTTGGCCCAGGCAGTACTGTCTGCTCCTCGGCGTGACCTGCATTCCTCGTCTTGTCGTCCCATCTGTGGTCGTCTTCCTGCTTGGCTGACCCTGGCGGGTCCACACGTAATGTTGGCGTAGGCACAACTTTGGCTGGTGTCGCGTGTGACGTAGGGACGACAGGCGCAGGCGCAGGCGCAATTGGGTCGTGAAGCTTTGCTTCGTCTGCGGGGTGTGCGATGATGGGTAGTGAAGGCTTGGCGAGCTGGTGGGGGAGGCCGAATGTCCACAGGAAGCTGATGAGCGAGAAAGCGATGACCACCACGGCGATGCGGGAGGGGGTCAGGAGCGGCATTGTGTCGGTGGCAGGATTCAGTCGCCCAGGCTTTCGATCAATTCAATGGTAGACGGTGACGGATCAATGCGCTACATCAGCGCGTTTGTTTTGTTGTCATGGCTGTAGAGGGCAGTCGCGAATGTCGTGGAGGCATGAGACATGGAAGGCACGATGGGGAGGCGGCGCGTGCCGACTACCGGATGGCCGAACGCCTTGGCTGTGGCGCTTCTACTGTTTTGGAACCACTCGTCATAACGGCTGCACGCAACAATGGCATTTCGACGCTCACAATTCGGGGTGATGGGATTTAACATCTAATCTGACGTGCACGGAAGAAAGAGCTGATCAACGTTCGGCTGTCCAAGTCTCCGCGGCATTCTCCGTGCATGACGAGACGCGTGACGCGACACGTCAACCTGGGACAGGCATATACAGTACCAGCAGCATGTGGGCGACGCTACCACTGGAGAGAGAAATATCCATCCTCCTTTGTGGCTGTCTTCTACGGTTCCTTTCCAACATGTTCAAGCCTAGCATCAACTGTCACCGTGATCGAGTCTATCACGTCATTTTCGCAATTGGAGCCAATTGATGCAGATCTCGTTGGCAAGGAAATATGCATTGAAGCCATTGACGAACACAACCGCGAAACTACATTCGAGCAGAAGGATGGAATTTCCAGTTGCAGTCTACATCGCTTCACAACCGAGCACATCGTTGCACAGTCGGCTCAGAAAGACCATGAATATCCTGTGGCTTCTCATACATCCCAGAACTACTTCCTTGCTGCGTTCTCGACGAGTTCGTCCAGAATCTCCAACTCTGACACATATTGAATGAGAAATGGGTAGTTCTGCCAATACCCCAAACCAAGACCATTGTGGAGCTCGTAATAGCCCTCTTGCAGAAGTCTCTCATTCTTGATGAGAGTATTAACCAGCGTGTGGCAGCCCGGAGCGTAAGGAGCGTGGATACAGCAACAACCAGATGCGCCCTGATTCAGAACAGCTCCCAACCATTTACGAGTCCGACCCTTGTCTTTCTGATCAACGGGGCGCGTTGAAAAGACGCATGGAGCAAAGGTGACCGGCTAATTGAGAGACGCCGTCGCAACATGGACAAACGCGCCTGGAGATTGAACAATTTGACCAAAACAAAGCTCGAAGAGACCAGGCCAGAGAACAAAGGCAGCGAAATCAAGCACAATAAGGCGCACACCGACAACCCTGCGCCAGCCAACAAGCCTCGCTCAGCGGCTGTCGAAACCTCTACTGCTGGGGCACGTAACGGAGCGAGAGAGCACAGATGAGCGCTTCCAAGGAGGGTAGACGAAATAGACAAGCACGTCTTACGTTCCTCTTCAATAAGACCACAGCCAAGTAAATCTTCGCCATGTCAAATTCCTCATTCTGTAAGGCACTGACACGTACTGCTTGCACGCAAAGTGAAGGGTAGCTCTGCCCTGTTTTTGGTTTCCAGTGCGGTAGACCCAGTAAGGCGAATTTCATGATGGTACCAAGACTTGAGAAGTGAACATGCCGGCAAGCTTTACAGTCGGGGCCATTGGCCATGCCGCGAAGAATATTGCGTGTAAAAAACAGCACGTAGAACTCCCCAGGAAACTCTGTTGGCGGGGACGTGGAGAGTGCAACGCGTCGCGACGTCGAGTGTAGGTGCAGACGTGAAGGCCGAGGCTACATGATTTCTCCGTCGCCATTCCCTTTCGGTCCAAGCGCACTCTGCACGTGGCCGAGCAACTGCCGTGTTCGACGCACCTCGTTCTCGATCAAACAACACAACAATCCCATCCCTGCCGCAAACGTCTTATCAAAGACGCTGTCAATCTTTCACGGTGCTGTGCATGCGCTGCAACCAACGAGCGTTTGGTTCCAAACTCGATCAAACACCGTAAATACCTAGTACACCGTGTGTAAGCATCACAAATAATGCACTGATGCAGCACTCAACATCCACACGTTCCAGTTCTTACTCGCAACAGCCTCGGACCAAAGCGTCTGGGCCTCGATCGCAGCGCTCGTGCTTGTCTCGAATCTCTTTCGGCAGATAGAACATCTTTCGGATTTCGGGGTTAACGCTTTTCGATCTTTTAAGCGGACCCCTGTCTGACAACGGTCTAACGGCCATCACAATGACGCACTTTTTGATCAACTGTACTGCCAACTTTGTGCGACTAGGCTCTATCTACGCGTTTTTATTCGTCCGTGCACAGTAAATGAGGTCTGTAACACGCTTGCACATGGGTAATCCGCAGGAAACCCCGACAAGCTTCGTCGCTTGCCAGCACAATCCTTGATTAAGCACTCAGTAAGCCTGAAGTCATCACCCGCTGAATCTGGAAAGCTATGAAGATTTACAAAAGCACTGGGCAGCCGCAATCCGGGGCCGCGAGTGTTCAGCAGCGGACCCTTTAGCTATTGACAATCAAACCTCGCAATGGCTCCCGCAGAACCTAACCATAAGCCTTTTGAGGTACAGGGCGAACTGCCAGTGTTCGCAGAAGAGCGGGAAGGATGGAAAGGGTACATCGAGTGGGAGAAGTACCCAGAGAAGAAGAAGAAGGCAGCAGAGATTATGGCGAAATACGACTTCCCTGTGGTCTGTATCTGTTTTCAATTTTGCACGAACCCAACTGACTAGCATCAGCCTCCAGAGTTTCAGTTTGAGCCACTGCCCAAGACAAATCCTATTCTAGAAGGAGTGCGTTGGAAGTGAGTTCACACGCGTGCCCCAAATAGAAAACAATCCGCTCATCGCAAACAGGCACTATCATTATGCAATGGGTCCCACCCTCAAAGACATACCAGATATCTCTTGGGAGTATGTGAAGAAAGAGAAGAGCCAAGACATGATCCACGTGCTACAGTTTCCCTACAACGGCGAGCCGCCAAGGGTGAGTAAGCAGACTAGAAATGCCTAGACATACACTGACAAGCGTACAGAAACGGCTAGTCGAGGCATGTCCTTCTCCTTCGGTCTCACGACTTTAGCTAACTTTTACAGACCGAGATTACTCAGAACCCCGACTTCTTCGTCCGCAATCACGGAGGTATTCCAGAAATCGACCCCAGTAAATACTTCTTTGAAGTTGAGGGCCTAGTCAACAACCCGAAGAAGATCACTCTTGCCGATCTCCAGGATGAATCCAAGTTCCCCCGCCAATCCACAGTCGTAACTCTGCAATGCTCCGGAACCCGCCGCATCGAGCAGATCCACGAGTACCCCGGCGACGGTGACGAAATGATCAATGCTCCTTGGGGCGAAGGCGCCATTGGTACCGCACGCTGGACTGGTGTTTCTCTTAAAAAGGTCATCAAGTACTGCGGTGGGCTCAAAGATGACGGTGCCCATCTTGAGTTCTTCGGAGCAGACACCTACTTCAAAAAGGGTCAGCTGTATAATTACGCCGTTTCCGTACCTGTCCGGAAGATGAAGATCAACGAAGTCCTGCTCGCGTGGGAGATGAACGGCGAGCCTCTCCCCGCAATCCACGGATTCCCGCTCCGTGTCGTGGTCATGGGATACATTGGTGCGAGAAGTTGCAAATGGCTGACCCGCATCAACGTCATTTCGCAGCCTTCAATGGCTCCCGTGCAGATGAAGGAGTACCTCTACTACACGCCACAGTTGGGCAAGCAGAACGTGACGTACAGCAACGGCTTCAGTATCCAAACTATGCCCGTATCGTCCGCAATAATGACCCCCGTCAACCACGATGTCGTTATTCACGACGGCAAAATTACCTTCACCGGGTGGGCGTACAGCGGTAGCGGGTGGCCAGAGCGTGTCGAGGTCAGCAATGACGGTGGTGGTGTGTGGTACGAAGTTCCAGACGAGAAGGTGAGCAAGAAGTACTTCCACGCTTGGAGAACTTGGTCGTTCGAGTGTCCCGTCGACGCAGAAGGATGGCTGGAGTTCTGTGTCAGGTGCTGGGACGATGCTCTCAACGTAAGTCTGCACGATTCTTCCTGTCCCGTCTCAAAACTGATAGCTTTTAGACACAACCCACATACGTCCGCAGCGCTTGGAACTGGGACCTGCACGTCACGTCGTCGTGCCATCGCGTCAAGATCTACAGCGTCAACAAGTCAAAGCCAATGACTGCCAAGCGACTGAAGCAGTTTGAAGATAAGGGCCTGCCGTTCTTGCCGCTTTCACGCCCTGTGCCATTTGATCTGGAGACCGACGAGGAATATATGAAAGAAATGACGAAGCGCGATGGCCGTGACCCTACGGAGTAGGTTATTAAAAAACAAAGGGAAATTGGACGACATAGTTTGGTTCGAACAATTGATGTAATTGAAATCACAGAAGTAAGCTACAAGTCGTTGCTGAAAGCTAACTCTTCTTTCTCTCTATCGGCCGTTGCCGTTGTAAGCCAACAGGTTCGCAGAGTCCAGAGCATCAGTCACGCGGCCTGGTGTGGCCAGCTCAAGCACTCGTGCCTTGACGGCAGAGGCACTGGACAATCCTTCAAGACCGCGCAGGTAGCTGACGAGACCAGCGACATGAGGAGAAGCCATCGAGGTGCCAATCAGCGTAGCAGTAGCGGTGTCCGAGGAGAAGTAAGCAGACAAGATGCCAGTGCCAGGAGCAAAGATATCGACTGCGGGACCATAGTTTGACCCAGTGGAGCCCGCATAACGGGCGTCGTTGCTCTGGACGTTACCGACGCAAAGGACCTCGGCCGAGCGAGCAGGCGACCGGTTAGAAGCAAGCTGGTTCTCATTACCTGCTGCCACAACAGCAAGGACACCGCGGCTCCACGCGGCTGTGATGGCGTTGTCCCAAACAGTAGACCCAGGACCGCCCAGCGACATGTTGATGACAGCAGAGTTCTGGCGGCTCTTGGAGACAATATCGTTGACGGCCCAGTCGAATCCAGCAATAACAGAAGAAGCAGTGCCTTGTCGGCCTTCGAAGACCTTGACGGCGATAAGAGTAGTCTGCTTAGCGACACCGTAGGTTTTGCCACCAACCGTACCGGCGACGTGGGTTCCGTGGCCCTGATTGTCGTTGTTGTCGCTGCCGCTGACTGCGTTGAAGCCAAACTGTGCACGGCCGCCAAACTCCTCATGGGTAGTCCTGATGCCGGTATCGACGACGTAGGAGAAAGTGCCGCTTCCAGCAGTGTTGTCGTAGATGTAGCTTGAAGCACCACGAGTGCGTGACGAGATGCTGCCAAGTCCCCAGGGTGCGCTGTTTTGGGTGACAAGCGCGCTGGTAGTCATGATGTAGTCCTCGACAACCTCCAAGACCTAGCATACTTGTGAGCGGTGCAGTGGGTGTAGATAATTGCATTGCTTACCTCAGGCAGAGATTTTAGTTCCTCAACGGTAGCCGCATCAAAAGCTCCAGCGTAGCCTTTGAAGTCACCAAACCCATACTCACGCTCGATACCAGCCTCTTCCTCAGCGGTAACATCACGCTTGGCAAGGTTGCGAGCGTGGATCTCGCGGACAGCGTTGTGATGGGCGGCGATAGAGGCAACATCCGTGTCAGGTTTCAGCTGAACGATATACTTGCCGGGGATTTTGTCATCGGCCTGGCGCGCAGAGAGTGGAGCGGCACTGGCCAGGAAGGGTGTTGCAGCTGCCGCGAGGGCGACTATGCGGGTGAAGAACTGCATGATGGATGGATTGGGAGGCAGAGGAGAGGCTTGACTGACTGGCCTCGAAAGCTACGAAGTGAACTGATGTACTTATACACGTCGCGATAGTTGATGCAGTCCCCGACCCCGATGTCGTGAGAGCAATACGAGCGACTTAAAGCCCCCTAAGAGGCACCGTCTCGACATGAATGGCTTGTCGTTCTTAACTTCTGCCTTCTTTGGCAATTTTCCGCTCACGTAGTTCAGGCCAAGAGTTTCAGTTGCAGGATCTACACTGGGGGTGGAAATGAACTCGTGACTACAGGTATTGCGGACAGAAGGTTGTAGACCAAGTGTAGTCTGGGCTGCGAGGCTAAAGATGGGCGGTGGGTAGCTCATGCATGCTGTCTGGCCGAAGCGTATCGTACCTAGTGATCCTAAGTTCGCTCCTTCCACATTCAGCGCCTTAGCCGCTCGCTTCGGCAGCTGCCGAGACGTGTCCAGAGCCGAATTCCCATGGGAAATTCGGAGAAAATATAAAGCAGCATTGTTTCGTTCGGTCATGCTGGGTGCAGCTAACTACACGTCCTGCACTGGGAGACTTCACAGCAGCCGCGCCACGCTGGAACTCTTTCACTGTTGCCAGAACACGATGGTCGAAAGTGCGATGGCCTAGCCTGAACTTAGATAAACGATGAACAAGTCTGTGTAGAACGAAAGGAAAGATCAACGTTGAGCTAAGCTTCGCACGGTATGTAGCTCAGGGGTGCAGCCTCATGCATGTCCACTAGCGTTCATCCTTGATGGAAGATAGTGATCTGATTGGATGCAGGTGCCGCGGCGGCTACTCCGATAACGGCAAATCTCTCACTAGCCGATCGGCGGGTTTTCGGCTCAGGCCACACGCGCAGCTTTTCCGACCTACCATCACCATCCATAAGTACCTTCCCATCTCAGAGAAGCCAAGGAATGCTTCGACTTGTTGCTTCCCCACACAGGACTTTGTCGTATTCAGACCGTGTTGATTCCCTATCGTGCAAACATGCGTGCAAGGTTTGCTGGCTGTGCCTCGTTACAGTTTGTATCTTGTTTCTGATATGGACAAGGGAGATAATGCATCAGCTCAAGACGTCTGAAAATAATGAGAGGTGAGAACTGTGTTTTGAAAGAGCTGGTAGCTTTGGTGTATCGGTGGGGACTCGAAGATGCAGATAACGCTGTATCTTGATTACGTTCGAGCCAACCGCTGGCGATGAGACATCTTCGATCTGGATGCTCCTTCCAGTAGACTCTCCTAATTTTTTGTTCTGTTCTCAACAGCAATGCTCCTGCTGACCTCCAGATCACTCCTGCACGCCAGGATAGATTCTATGTGTCAATCAACTTCCCTCCCCCCACTAACTCATATTGTCCGTTTACTTTTTCAGCACTTTACTATTCGTTTGCATTCGTATCATTCGCTACGCAAAATCTTCAATATGTTCTCCGATACAAGTCATCGTAAAGTCGATGGCCTTCCGCCTGCCTCCCCTCTTCCGCGTGTTCGGACTTCAGAACCTCAGTACGTACAGATGCGCCGTAGACGACCGAATGGAAAGGCCAAAATTTCATTGTGTATACAAATCCAAGGACTGATCTGTCATAATGGGACAATCCAACAAGTGCAGGGCCGCTTGCCTCAGGGGCTTGAGGGTGATGCCGTTGAAGACACCTCCTTGGTTGTGAAAAGAGAGCTCAGATATGATTGGCCATCTCGTCCAAGGACTGGCCGAAGAGGAACAAGGAGGGCAACGGCGGAATCAACTGGAGCCTCGATTCAACACTCAAAATCCGCGCGCGACGTCCATGTCTCTACCCTATCGGAGGTGAAGCAGTCACTGACGCGTACGAACTCTGCTATATTGCCAGAAGCTATCAATTCGAGCGATGACTACGAGGAGCCGCTGATGACAGATGATTTAGCGGACCCTGAGCGTTCGGAAGTGGCTTCTGGAAGCGAGAACCGACTCTCCAAGCCTTGAACGCTTCTGTGTTTCCTCGAGCACTCTGACGTTTTGACGAAGGTCGCGGTCAGACGCAAGTGGATTGATAATTTCAAAACGTACTACGACACACCATGGCAGCAATGTTTCTCACCAAAGACAATTTACCTTCCTCGCCAGCCAATTTCCTACAGCGGGCTTACATTCGGGCTCAAAGATAAGTCTAGAGAGAGTAAAGGCGTTGTTGGCAACTGGAATGCAAGCACGTGTGGGAGTCTGTTATTCTCTTGGGAATTAATGCCACGGGCTTGAAGCGTCAAAATATCATTGTGTCGTAAGACCTTGCCTTAGCACAGATACTCAAGCTATCGTTGTCAGCATCATTGTTTCTTTTTGATCAGTCATTCAACTGGATCATGACATGCTGCGCATGGTGACATATGGCTTCCTCAAGATCAGCTGGTCACCATTTATCATCGTTCTTGCAGCTTCCCAACAACAAATGCTGCCATTATATTCGCTGTCCACATCTACAACCAGCAATTCGGCGGCTACGTCGACCCGTCTGTACCGACGTGCGTCTTCTCCTCTCTTGTCTGCTGGACCTCTTCTGCTGGCCCTTCGTATCCAATAGCCTTCAACCACTTCGGATCAATGTTCTCCAGCTGCAAGTACGGCGATACATCCGAGTCTGGGTATTGCTTGTTGCAGACCGCATATCCCATGCCAAGATGAGCCCATGGGTTTTTGTGTTGGTATTCAATTTCAAAGTCTTCGTAGCGAGGGTTGGCAATGACTTTGGCATACATGTTTGAGGAGCCGGGCCAGACAGCTGAAAGTCTGTCAGTAATAAGCAGTAGAGCCCGGGAGACAGAAATATACCGTTGACACGACCAGTCTCGTTGTTGCGGTACCAAGATCTGCAGTCGCTCTTCCAAACTGTATGCTTGATCCATTCCTGCGCATGCTCGTTGAAACGATCTGTGATGTCTTGACGCGGGACCCACGACTTGATGTGTTCGCGTTGCATCTTCTTGATGATCTGGATGCTATATTCGCAGACGCTGAGCAAGGGTCCAGTTACGGAGCCGTTCTCGACTGGCCTAACAAAGCGGTCAGATAGTTTTCAATAAATTCGAGATATGCTTACCATGTAGGTCCAACAAACATGATCCAGTTGGGCATGTCCGGACAGCCGAGACCAAGGTAGGACTCAGGCTCTTTCTTCCACTTCTCGTACAGGTTGACGCCGTTCTTGCCGATGATTGGGAAGCGAGGCTTGTAGGTGACGTCAAAACCGGTGGCGCAGATGATGGTATCGACTTTGCGCTCAAGGCCGTCACTGCCGACAACACCATCCTCAGTAATCTCTTCAACTGCTGTGAAATGCACATCGACGTTCTCTTTCTGGATGGCATTCATGTATGGATCTCCAGGGGTAATGCGGCGGCCTTTGTATTGTTAGAAAGGAACGAATGGATATCGCCACGGAGAACCTACAGCCTACTTCGAACTTCGGGGTAAACCCCTGCAGAAGTCTCTCATCCTTGATGAATTCCTTCATTCTCTCTCTAAAGAGCTGCTGAGCGCCTTTCTGTGCTTCATTGCCAGTGTAGAAAGCACCCCATAGGCCGTTGACTTGGCCTTCGATATCCTTTGCATGGGCGAGCAACTTCTTTGGGTCTTTACGGAACGCATCACGCTCTTCCTGGGAATATTCCTTGTTCTGACCGTAGTTGTTTGCAATCTGCACGAACCAAACACCGGTGCGCACAAAGATGTCTAGGTGCTTAGCGTGAGGTTGCATCTTGGGTACGGTCTGGATCGAAGATGCGCCTGAGCCAATTACTGCAACGCGGTCATTTGCCCACTTCTCCTCTTGATAGTCCTCCGGCCACACGGCAGTATGCACTACCCTGCCCTTGAATTTCTCCATGCCCTTGATCTGCGGCCATTTGTAGTTGTTCAGAATACCCGTCGCGTACAAAAGCAGGTCGCACTCCTCATCCCACTCTTTACTTTCGCCGGATGACGATTTTTGTCGAAGCGATACTTTCCACTTGCCACTGTCGTCCTGCCATTCGGAGCGCACGACTTCGGTGCTGAAAGTCATGTACTTGCGCAGATCAAAAACTTCAACCACCTTTAGAAGATACTTCTGAATGTCAGGCGCGTAAGAAAAGAAGCGTGGCCAGTCAGGGTTCAGCGCGAAGTTGAGTGTGTAGGCATGGGAAGGGATGTCACACGCGCAGCCTGAATGTTCATCAGCCTTTCAGTGTATAAGACAAGATGGCTCTGTATCAGCTTCACCGCCTCGTACGACTTACCTGGATATCTATTCTCCAACCATGTTCCTCCAATATCCGCATTTTTCTCGTAGATGACGTGTTCGACATTCTCACAATGCTTCTGTATTTGGTAGGCCAACTGAATTCCAGAGAGTCCAGCTCCGATCGTCAATATCTTGAGCTTCCTTGTCGAAGGATCCTGATATTTGTCAGCAGTTGTTTGTTGAGCGTGAGTCCATGACTTACGTTGTACACGATATCCGGAATATCATAGCCACTGGAGCCAGGGGTGGAGTAGTCCCAGCGCTCATTCTTTCCCACTGCATTGAGATCAGGTGCCATGTTGTAATGATAAGGTCTTTTGTGTTGAAGGGTTCAACAACGGGAAGCCTTTATTTATAGTCTCGCAGATCACTGATTGACATCTGCCGTGGATGTTTCGGTTTGCTGACGGCAGTTAAACGCAGTAGTCACGCTCTAGTTCGCGGAGATAACGCTTCTGCAGGGTTCGAATGCTCTAAACGGGACGGGTTTAAAGTTCCTCCTCAAGCGAAGAAGATGAAAAGAGTTAATCTGGCAAAACATGGCACGCCTGTGGTTGTTCTACCAATTTACATTGATATCTTCAGAGACTTACTCGAGTTCGATGACGGCAACTTTTTTCATCTGACATGATGTCGGTAACTAAGTGGTACCAATAGCCGGCCGGGTTTGATCGAACCAACGTCAGCGCAGAAGTGATACAACTAGTGTATGCGGGGGGTTGCGGGGTAGTTATCTCATCAATCAGACGCTCCGCTGGGAGCCGACACACGTGATACCTAACTAGCCAATCAGCGCGAAGCAGGGCGAAGCCCAGCAGAGCATCTAAGGAATTTTAGTTCTAACTTTAACGTACTCCACGGGCGAGCTAATCATACAGGCGAGCTAATCACTCTGCCAAGACTACACTAAACTTCCACCTTACTACACAATGCCTTAACAACAACACAAATCTAAGCCCTTAAAAGAAGCTACAATACAGCTTATGCTCTAGGCAATTAAATAAGACATAACACTTATATTACAACGCACTGTACCTATATATAACACGCCTTACACTACACTACGCAATTAATATATAAAATAACCTACATAAGCTAATTATACACTAAACTAACAGAATATAGAGTAGACTAAGAAGGACATAATTACTAAGTATATTTTTAAGCTAGATACACAAGGGTTTGCTTCTTAGCTAGCTGCTGTAGCTAATATAGCTAATTTCTTATATAAAAAGCGTAATATAGGCTATATTAGCATAAACTAGCCTAACATGTTTGTTAAGCGCTGCTCTAACCTCTAAGTAAGGTTTAATTGTAAGTATAACTATAAGAGAGCCCTGTATAAGGATCCTAAGGTTATTAGAAGCTAGTTCTAGCTAGTAGAGAATACTAAAGCTAAGTATAGCATCTAGAATAATAACATATATAACTTTAATAAGATAGGCTTTATAATAGGCTTGTAAGGAGCTAACCTCTAAGGGAATTTGCTAGTAAAATACAAGATGGATTTGATAGAGAACAACTTCTAGGGCAG
>SATU01000572.1:0-18699 GCA_004335285.1 Ascochyta fabae | reverse complement strand
CACCACCACCACCACCACCACCACCACCACCATTCTACTCCACACCACAAACCCACCACAACCCCACCACCAATCTCCTCGCTATCTGCCAAGCTAGACGAGATGAAATAACATCGTGTAGTTAATTAACTCACCCACGGGCCCTCGGTGTCTGTAGGTGCTGCAGGTGCTGCAGGAATAGACAGCTATACTTCTGGTTTCGAATCGAGATTGGAGAGGTGGGGTTAGAGGGCAAGTAGTATGCTTAGTAGAAGATGTGGGTAGAGAGTTATTGTGGGTGCGTGGAGTAGATGGGTGGGCGGGTGGTGTGGTGTGAAGATGCTGTGTGAAGATACTGCTTAGTGCTGTAATGGAGGTGGTGTTTTGATTGTTAGATGCTGTGATGTGGTATTGCTGACAAGTTCTTCTGAGGTTTACACACGGTTTCACATACACGACATACGATGTGAGTGTCAGGGTAGCAATGTGCATCTTGGACTGTGGTATCTGGTACCTAAGGGGATGAACTTCTTGTCCTCAGTCTAGATCAGCGCGTCCTTGCTTGAGATGCACGGATATCACGGACACGAACTGGAAATAACGCTCTCGTTCCCGCAATGATATGCAAACGAGTACGAAGCTGCACAGCCTCAGGCCCGTCCCGTGTTCCGTGCAGCCCTACCCGGCTGCAGCGCCCAGCCGGATTACGCTGCCGTGCGCCGCCACCAAGAGCCACAGTTTTGTGGCGCCAGACGTCCCAAACTTGTTCAATACGTGGCGCATGGGGTGTCTTGGTTGCGCTTGTTTCGGGCTACACATCGGCGGCATGCCACTGTTTGAGGATGCTCCACTACGGCTTGGCGACGTCTGGGCAGTTCAGGCCCTGGACCCTCTGCCTGATATTGATGAGCTGTAGCGCGGCGTGGTCGCGGCGACGCTTTCAAGCGTACTTGTCGTGTGACGATTTCGAGCGCATGTCCATGGACACTTGGTGGAAATCGTTCTCGCGTCGAGCTTTGCGCAGCTTCTTGACCTCGTCATCGTTCAGCTTGCGCCCGACGATATCCTCCAGCTCTTTCTTGCTGATCTTCTGATGAGCCTTCTCTTCTTTGGAGGCCTTGTTGCGCGGCTTGAAGCGAGCCTGCATGCGAATGCGGAATGTGGTGTTGAATGTCACATCCTCTGCGTCTCCGCGCACCTCGGGGCCGCCCGTGGAGGACTCGTCGATGCTGAGGTACTTCTCGCGCTGCGTCTGTAGAGAGAAAGCTCCAGGGTTGTCAGGCATGGCGATTATGAGGAAGCGCTCTTCCGGTGATATGGCGGTCGCGTTCGCGCTGAGGATGCCATACTTGTCGCAGCTGAGGTATCTACAGCATGGTCAGCAGACGTAGGGAAAGCTGTGTACCATGACGTACCTTCCATGATGTCCCTTCAGATTGAAGTCTTCCGTGCCGGCAACTCGGTTGGCTACAAAGACCTGTCGCACATCGTGGGGCTCAGCCGTTGTTGTGTCGCCGTCGACAATGTTCTCCAATTCGCTGGCAAACACCTTGCCAACCGCGTCGCATGCCAGACAGCTGGCTTTCTCGGTAGGAAGGACGACGACGATGGGGCCGGTGATGTCGCTGGGCGCATCTGCGCTCACCCAAGAATCATCGCTCTCCGGTTCGGCAGGCGTCGCGGTAGTCGCGGCTTTGGAAGACGGCTCTGCATCATCGGCGTCGGCAACTCTCTTGCGCTTCTTCACTTTCTTGTCGCCTTTGAAGGAGAGTGGTTTGACCATGTTGCATGCGCTCTGGTGGTGAGTCGGCGTTGGACGAACTCATCGGAAGTGACCGGGCGGTGAGAGGCGGTAGAATCAATCAGGCAGGTGGGATTGGGCAATATCAGCCGAGTAGCGCACTAACGCCTGGTCGACTCCACGATACAAAGACCAAGTGACAGCAGGTAGCAGCCGTGCAACCGTCGTTGAGCATTCGTCATCACTCGAAGAACTTGATCAAGTCAACATGGCCAGTGCCAACGCTGCTGTCAATCAAAACGCCGTTGCAGTGGGGTTGGGGGACCTTCAGAACGGTAGGAGAGATGCTGGAACTCCATGCGGAGATTTGAACTTGCAACTGATGCACTCGCAGAGAATGTTGACTTCAGTCTTCTCGAGGAAGCGTTTGGCCCTGAGAGCCTCGGCATCATTGTAGTGAAAGATCTCCCTCAGAAATTCCACGGCCTGAGACACAAGCTGCTATCGTACTCATCTGCACTCGCTAGTCTGTCGCCAGAGCAACTTGGTATGTGCACGTATTGGGGGAGGTTCGACCACTTCTGACTGGTAGCTCGTAGAAAAGCTTGAATCACCCGCAGCTAAGTGGCTTGTTGGCTGGTCTTGCGGAAAGGAGACGCTTAAAGATGGTCAGTACGATACGCTCAAGGGTTCGTACTACGTCAACTGTGCGGCCAAATTCGACGAGTCGCAAAAGTCAGTCGCCGAAAAGTACCCATCATTCTCCGAGTACACTGCGCCCAACGTCTGGCCGTCAGAAGAGCTTCTGCCAGGGTTCCAAGAGACTTTCCGCGAGCTCTGCACACTGATCATCGACGTTGCAGTGCTGGTTGCTCGTGCTTGTGACAAGTACGCCGAAGCCAACATTGAGGGTTATCAAAAGGGATTCCTTGAGCACGTCGTCAAGACAAGTGTGTCGACCAAGGCCCGGCTCCTGCACTACTTCCCATCTCCAGAGGCAAACAGCGGGGCCTCTGACACGTCCAGCGGCGACGAGGACGACTGGTGTGCCACTCACCTCGACCACGGCTGCTTGACCGGCCTCACGTCAGCCATGTTTGTCGACGAGGCAGCACATGCGCCGCAGACAGGCGCAGCATTTGCACCTCTGAAGGAGCTTGAGCGCTCGCCTGACCCAAAGGCTGGTCTCTACATCCACTCGAGGACCGGGGCGACTGTCAAGGTCGGGATACCGCGGGACTGTCTCGGCTTCCAGACTGGAGAGGCTCTTGAAATCATCACCAAAGGCAAGTTCAAGGCTGTTCCCCACTTTGTGAGAGGCGCTGGACCGGGGATTGGAGGAAAAGTTGCCAGGAACACACTGGCCGTCTTCACCCAGCCTAACCTGTGGGAGAAGGTCGACGAGAGAAGAGATTTTGCCGCGTTTGCGAAGGAGATTGTGGAGAAGAACCATTGAGAGGCTGGCAATGACATCATGTACTCGCTGATTCTTGACCGCAACTGCGGAAGCCCTCAGGCGACAGTGAAAAAGTCATGGCATTTGTTGATGTGAATCAAGGCCTGAAGGCCTGGACTGAAGCCTGACCCACAGCCGCCCTGGCCGCCAAGAACGGCGCTGGAGGGCGTGCGGCGTGTTGGGAAGCCACGACGGCGGCCGCTGCCGAGTCCAAGCCCTGAAGCTGGCGCGCAGAGCCTCAAGCTCAAGCCCAAGCCTCAAGCCTCAACACAACCACACGCATCACGCATTCACCAGCTCCACGACGATCAAACATCACGCATCGTGGGGAAATAGCTGGACGTCCTTTGTGCGCGTCCTCCGACGCTCCGATATTACCATCTGCGGCTCTTTCATCTATCCTTGGAGATCCGATTCACCAGCCGCGCCATGTGGCGCGTCGTCGCTTCGCAGATTTCATCCCAGCCCAACATGCACACCTATCATGCACGCCAACCACTTTTGGCTGCCGAATCACAAACATTCACCCTTCTTTGACTCTTTGCGCCACACCTTGACAGTTCTTGCTAGCTGTCAACGTGAGCCCCTTGAAGCTTGAGGTGTACGACTGGATCCAGGACATGGCCCGCCTAACCCGCACCAGCCCCAGCAACACCACTCCGCCGCGGCTGGTCAGCGGCCGTGTGCTCAAGCTCGTCATTCCTCATCGTGCCGATTGCCGGATGGCTGCCATCCATTCGCGCGGGCAGCAAGCCAGTTCCATTGCAGGCACATTGCCAAGCCTTTGTCGTCGTGAAACAGGTGGGGAGCACATGGACATGATTCTCCAGCGCCCGGCATATTACGCGGCCACCCATGCACACTCGGCGCGTCTTACCCATTGCAGACTGAAGGCCAATTAGCCAGGGAAAACCACGGTCAATCGCTGCTACTCCTGACGGCCTTTATCATGCCAAGCCCCATGGCCGGCTACCCGTCTTTGCATGGGGACTTGCCTGCACCCTAGCCACCAGAGCACTTAACTTCTTGCTTGGGTCGTGGGTAGCCGTTAGAGTAGCGCTATAGCTGCCACTGTCGCTCTTTTATCCTCTCATTGTTTAGTTGCTCTTTCATCTCTTGGGTCTCGCTATTCCCTTGCTTCCTTTGCACTTCGTACTCGCTTGCATGACTTTGCTGTCAAAGGTCCCGCTATCGCTCGTTCGCGCCACCGTCTCCGGATTATCGTCGACCGATTCTGGGCCTTCTGCTGGGAAGATGGCTTCCAACACTCGTCAAAACGTAACATGGGTCGAGGTATGTACTTGAAGTGCCTTGACGGCCTTCTTGTCTAACGTATTCAGGGTGTTCGAGGAGTTGCTTCCTTCTGGGTTGTCGTAACACATCTGTGTAGAGCATGGGATTACAGCCTTTGGTCTCCACGCGATAACGAGAATGCCACACCCCAGCTGCTCCAACTGCCATTCCTACGACTACCATGGCAAGGACGAATTGGAGTAACTATGTTCGCCTTCCTGACTGGTTACGTATGCGCAATCAAACCCCTTCGACAAGCCAAGTCTGGCAACATTCCGGCCGCTTTGACCACTCTCGGAAAATCCGCTTTCCGCCGACCCCCACGATTGATTATGCCCGCTACCATTGCCTTGGTGATTGCATGGTTCTTTGCCCAACTCGGAGCATTCGAAGTCGCCCACCGCAGCGATTCGCATTGGCTGAGGCGTGCGGTTCCGCAGAACATCGGCGGCCTCGACACCGAGATCCCTCGTCTCCTCAGGAACTTCCAGGGTGCCTGGTCTGGCGCCAACAACGAATATGACGACCACCAGTGGGCTCTCCTCCCTCTGCTCCAGGGCGCCTTCCTCATCTATGTGCTTTTGTTTGCTACTGTCTTCATGAAGTTCCGCATGCGCCTGTTTACTTGCACCGTTTTGTTTGTCTGGTACTGGATGCGAACGAGTCCCGAGAAAGGTATGTGCAGCGATACTTGGATGTGTTTCCTCAAAGCTGACTGTTTCCAGAAACCTTCGAATGCCAGTTCCTTTACGGTGTCATGCTTTGTGACATTGGCTCTGAGAAGGGCTTCCGTGACTTCGTCAACAGCTACCCCAGAATTCGCCGAGCAGTGTTAACGATGCTCATCGTAGTTGGTTGGTACGTTGCCTGCTTCCCGGGAGAGCACTGGGAGTGGGCCAGCTGGTCGATCCAGCTCAAAAACATCGGCGACTACATCATCCCCGAGGGCGCGGCCAGCTACCCCAAGCGCTTCACAGCCATCGGTTGGGATCTCATGGTCACTGGAATCTGGCTATCGCCTAGCCTACAGAGCATGTTCTCGAACAAGCTCTTCATGTGGGTCGGCCGCAACAGCTTCGCCGTCTACCTCACCCACGGAACTGTCCTGAAGGTCGGCCTTGCCAGGCTGATCTACGGATGGTCTACCGCGCCCTACCACGTCGAGCAGCCTCAAGATGGCAAAGGAGACGCCATTGAGCACTACATCCCTCGATCATCGAACTGGCTCGTTTGGGCCCTTGCCATCCCCACATTCTTCGCCGTCGAATACACCATCGCCCACCTCTGGACCACCTACGTCGACTCGCAATGTGCCAGAGCCACAAAGTGGATCGAAGAGACCATGTTTGAGAAGGAGGAGGACGAGAAGCACGGCGTGGCAAACATGGCATAAGCTCGAGAAGGTGCCTACATGCAGCCTTGGACCTGCTGGAATCAGGAGCATCGCATATTGTTTTATGATGAATTTTTCTTTTGTCGCTACATCCGCGGATACCAACACATCGTTTTCGCATTTTCATGGAGTTTATTTGGGGCAAAGACCTGGAATTATCAGGCGACATTGGATGGGAAGAGAGCACTACAAAGCCTAGACAAGCACCGCAACGTCTCGACAACGTCGACGCAAATTCGAGCGCAGGCACAATCAGAAACAGCATGTCACGACATCATGTATAGAGCGTGCTAATATCTAATCAAAAACATCCAAATACACCCCTGCGCCAAACAAAGATGGTAAACAGTCAGTTGTAATCGAATCCTTCACATCACAGCACAGCCTCTATCTACTCCAACGCCCGCCCGCAACGTTGCAACCCGAGCCACCGCTCGCGAACCTACAAACTCGCCTCACGTCCAGTCACGACAGTCCT
Source organism: Ascochyta fabae (assembly GCA_004335285.1). NCBI lineage: Eukaryota > Fungi > Ascomycota > Dothideomycetes > Pleosporales > Didymellaceae > Ascochyta > Ascochyta fabae. Next base: position 12,359 of record SATU01000572.1, on the reverse strand, counting down.
CTGTGCGACTACGCTGACGTGCCAGTGCATGCAGGAGGCCTCAAACGCCACATCGCCAATATTGCCAAGCTGCGGCACAGCACAGGACGGAAAACCGGGAGCAAGGGTCATCCGCTACGAAGGTACAGCCACAGAGCACACAGAGTGCCGACTTCCGAGGGAACGCTCTAGTGACGTCGTTTGTAGACTGCGTGGGGGGCAGAAGGGATGCGTGGGTTGGTGTGGTAACGAGACGGGGGTGCAGGTTAGTGGATGGTGCGTCTTTGAAGCTGCTGTATTGGACGAAACAATCACCTGGAGAATCGCGGGGTGGTGTGTTGGTGTTGGGTAGGGGGTTGCATCGTCGCGGTGCAAGATAAGGGATGAAAATTTCTTGGCCAACACAGCGACCTTGACTTCGCACCGCGTCTTCTTCTGCACGACCATCACATCCCCAGTTCGAACGGAATCACAGGAATTTTGCGCTGGTGGTTTTGTACTCTCTGTTCGGTCGACAGCTTGCATGCAATGATAGATTGACACCACCGAGACAAAGTCTACAACCCATCACAGCGTAACTCAACTAACCACCATCATCGTCTTCACAATTCAATACCTGCACGCACTCACGTGATACCCGAAATCCACCTCCCACCTTCGCAACCCTGCACTGCTAATCGTGCCGTCACCTATCTGTACCCAAGACCCATCAACATAACATCTACCTCACACCAGCATCGAGTAAATCCCCACATCACCAGCGACCAAACACTCAGTATCGCTATACAACACCACATCGACAGCTCGAATCCAACGTGTCGTCGAGATTAAGCCGGCGCGAGCGCGAGCGCTACAGCGCGCCGGTGGCTCTCGTCATCTCGTGTTGCACGCGCGGGGGGCTCCGCTTTGCTCGTTTAGACGCAAGCTGAGTGCGTGGCGGAGGTGGCTCCGCTGGGGCTAGGTAATATGTGTGGGGAGTGAAGGTGTGGGGTTATATGAGATGGGTGAGTGGGGTTCGAGAGTGCAGGGTAGCGGCTGCGTTGGTGAGGATGAAGCGTGGTGGTTTCAATTGCTGTGTTTGCATCATGTAAAAGGAAGATGAGATGGTTGGATGTTTGCTCGTAATTGGATTATTTGGGTACAGGCTTCTAGCCATGCGCTTTACTTCTCGAGCGTGCCCTCTAGTACCTGGTGAGAGGAGGCGAGTTCTCAGACGCAGGGAATGACCACTTTGTCTCGACAAATACCTTCTGCATGCCGTCGGCCTTCTCCTCGAACTTGTAGTAGACCTTGTCGAGGTCGTCGAGGCTGACGCGGTGCGTCACCATCTTCGATGGGTGAATCTGCTTCTCCTGGATCATCTTCAGCAAAGACTCCCAGTACTTGTGTACGGGTGCCTGGCCGTTGCCGATCAGGCGGATTCCGCGCTCCATGAGCGAGCCGATGTTGAAGTGGTTTGTCTGGTTGACGTGTTAGGAGCGTGTTCGAAGGATAGATCAGGGGAAAGAATGACTTACGAAGCCAACGTAGACACCGGTGATACCACAGCTACCGAAGTTTCTTGTGCTGGTGATCATCTCATTGACGAGCTCAGAGGTATCGGTCTCAAGACCGAGCATCATCTCGAAATAATGCGCCCAGCCCTTTGCGTACTCGCCGGCTGCGCACTCAATGGAGACATCAGGACCACGGTTGTCGACCAGCTCCCTGAGCTTGCTTGTTACCGACTCGCCCTTGCCAAGCGTGGAGAAGTCGATGGTCTCGATGTGGGGGTAGTTCTTCTTGATGAAATCCAATCGCCAGTTCTGGTCGATCATGATGACCTTCTTTGCACCGTTCAGGAGGGAGAACTCTGCAGCCATTTGTCCGATAGGGCCGGCACCCCAGATAGCGACGACATCGTCCTTCTTCACGCCAGTGTCGACAACAGCGTGCCACGATGTGCAGAGAACGTCGGAGAGGAAGAGACCCTCCTCATCAGGGACATCATCGGGAAGGGGGAGGAGGTTGACGTCGCCGTAGGGAACACGAGTGTACTCAGACTGTCCGCCAGCAAAGCCACCTGTGAAGTGAGAGTATCCGAACATGCCTGCTGTACGGCCGCCGTACATCGCGTTCTCGATTGTGTTGTCGTTGGTCTTCTCGCACTGCGATGAGAGCTTCTGCTTGCAGTAGTAGCAGTCACCACAAGCGATCTGGAAAGAAGCAACCACGCGCTGACTGTGTCTGTAGTTAGTACAGCTCTTCGAATTCAGACAGACGCTTTACGTACCCCTTCTGGAACTTTGTAACCTCGCTGCCGACCTCATCTACGACACCACAGAACTCGTGTCCGAGGATGTCACCCTTCTGCAGCTCAACGACGGTGCCGTGGAGTAGATGCAGGTCTGAACCGCAAACTGTGGACCCAGTGACCTTGACGATAACGTCGCGAGGCTCCATGACCTTGGGTCGGGGGCATTCGACCATCTCGACCTTGTTCTTGCCCATCCATGCCAGAGCCTTCATCTTCTCTCCTGAAGGGTGAGCGTAGTCTGCCGAGTTGCCGGGGTTTGTGACGTTCTGTGCGGTTGTAGCTTCACCGCCGTGGCCAATGGCCTTCTCGGCCTGCATAGCAGCTTGGGACATCATCTTGGGCGGTTGTTGTGCTGTTTGGGTTTGTGTACTATGTTGGTGGGGTATCAAGTAATGTAAACGCTGAAGATGTGGTATACAAGGTTTGGAGGCTTGGTTGATAGAGGAGTCCTAAGAGGGAGGGCTATGCCTACTTTTCTACGGCGTCCAGACGCGCAAATCAATGACATAGCTGTAACGTCGTTAATGTGCGCGCATCAGTGCCGCAGCTTTACACAACCACCGACCAGCCGGTGGATGCCATTCGCCCTGTAGACATGCCCAGACAGTCTAGCCCAACGTCATGACCTGTTGAAGAAGGCTACAGATCCGTAGTAAGTCGCAGGGGGGCCATATCGAGCTCTACAACACAGGTGATGGCATTTTGCCGCATTGTCGATGTCATGGTGGGGCAACGCGGGGCAGGGGGGTCGAATGCGGGAAGCTTCAGCTTTGTCAGCGATTGAGCATGAGTGAGCTCGCGCGGCAGTTGATTGAAAGGGAGGATGGCGTTTTATGTTGGACGCTGGGGACGCTGAGGACCCTGATGGCGCCGTGAAGCGTGCGAAAGGTCTCATCGAGATGCAAGGTCGAATAGCGTGCTGCAAATCGGGCGCCGTTGGCGGCTGCTCAATGTTGTGGTGCGAGCGCTCGAAGCACACCCCAGAACGTCAACGTCTTGTTGTGGGACTGCGAAGTGAGTGTGAAGTTATCTAGACCCACCGTAGCCGTTGGAGCTCCTCGTGGCATGCCAGGGTGCTTGCTCATGGCAATTCTTCCGTTGGCAGGCTAGATGAGGAAATGGTGTGGGCGCGTCCGTGTCGCGTTTTGCAGCTTTGCCGTGTCCACGGGGCCCGCAGCTTCAACGTCAGCGATAGCGAAACAAGCATTGACATGCATCTGCCGGCTACAAGCTGGAGATGGATAGCAGCCATTATCATCGATGAGCTGCGCGCAATCGAGTGACCCTCGGGGACGCGTTCGTGATGCAGAGCCCGGACATAGCAGAACAGCTTTGCTTCTCTGCTCTGATGATCATGCATTGGGGTCTTCACCAGTACTTTGACAACGATCTCAGACGGCTCAGTGTACTTGTAGCCAGTCGAACACTTCACCAGCCCAAGACCGTTCCCGTACATACAATCTTATATAGAGACACGTTGCCTTGGTGGTTGGACGACGCATCGTGCTTCTTCTTCAATGCCATGCGCAAGGCAGTGACAGTCGATGAAAAAAGTGCCAATGGCAGTCCAGCAAAAATTGCCCCTGTGGCGTCCCCGAAGGAAAGCCATACCCCAACCAGTCCGCGCTGTGCAATGCAGCTGATCAAGATAGATGAACCGAAAACTTGAGCTCAGTCATCCAAAGAAGGTAAGTATGAGGAATCAGAACGAGGACGAGGGTCGGGCGGTTTATATACGTGTCCGGCAGGAGCTCGGGCCTGCTGACTAAGTAGCACATTCGGACCCCAGCCCGTTACCCGAGCTCTCCCAGGCGCGAAATTTGCAGCTTCACCCTGTTGACGCCAGGTGAGAGATGTGACAAAAGCACAGGTAAGCCTGCATCTCGTATCTACATGCATTCTGGTGTTGTCGGACGCTTCATACATAGTTGTCAAGCTGTGTGGAGAGCTGTAAGGCCGTAGCAGAGCTCCACACAGCTTTGCACACCTTCACCGTACGCGCCGGACAGCACCAGCTCCCGTTCTTTACATGATGAATAACTATAGAACCGTTGCGAATGACGCCTTCGGGCGGTTGATTTCACAAACTCTTTGCACATATCTGATATGCGAACCACCTTCCCCCTCTTTCGATTGACCGCTGTAATTGAAAGCTGACTGACGGAGACATCATGAGCAGACCGGCACTCCATTTCCTCCGCCCATACCTCCGAGGCGCCCACTCCCTCAAGCCGCAGCACGCCCAGGCGTACTTGTCTGTGCAGAGGCGGCTCAAACACACCACCGCTGATGCGTTCACCGGCCCACACGATGTCGAGAAGCAGAAGCGGCTCGATCAGCTGAAGAACATCAAGCCATTGGGCGAATACCATCCACAGCTGGTTTACCCTGTGGGCGCTGACGTCCTCTCTCTCCGAGACTTCAATGCAACATTCGCGGACATCCAGGAGACGAAGGCTGAAAATGTCTCCGTGTTCGGTAAGACCTCCGTGGTACCAACGTGTATCAGTTGATGCTGACAACCTCAGGAAGGGTTCGCTCGGTGCGGCTCCTTGGGTCCAAGCTGATGTTCCTTGACATTGAGCGTGACACTCAGCGATTGCAGATCATGGTGGAGCGGAAGAAGCTTGACCAGGATGATTCTGAGGAGAAGTTCCAGAGTTTGAAGAAGGTCGCAAGGATAGGCGACTGGGTCTGTAAGTGACCAAATCTCATCACGCGCCATCACAAACTTACAGGAGAAGCTGTTGAAGGAAACCCTACCAGAACGTCGTCCGGCCAGTTGTCCGTTCTCGCTTCGAAAGTACCCCAGGTCCTCGCGCCCTGTCTCCATCACATCCCCGACAAAGTCGACAATGCTGAAACGCTTGCCCGACGCCCTCACATCCACTCCCTTACCAGCGACGAACCGGCCGACACCCTCAGACTTCGAGCGCTGATCTACGACTACATACGGACCTCGCTCATACAAAGCGGCTTTCTAGAAGTAGAAACGCCCATGTTCGATGTCAATGCCGGGGGAGCCATTGCGCGGCCTTTCGAGACCGTCGCAAACGAGATGTCCAACATGTCCATCAGACTCAGGATAGCACCTGAGCTGAACCTCAAGCGCTTGATCGTTGGAGGCCAGGACAAGATCTTCGAGATCGGACGTGCTTTCAGAAACGAAGGCGTCGACAACACCCACAACCCAGAGTTCTCCACCTGCGAGTTCTACGAGGTCGGCGCAACCCTCCCCCAGCTGATCGAGCGAACAGAACACCTCATCCACAACCTCCACAGCGCCATCGAATCCCTCCGATCAACCTACTTCCCCACCCTGTCTGCCCCAGAGGGAGTCGACTTCTCGCACCCCTTCGCGCAGCTGCCCTTCATCCCCACCATTGAAAAAGCCAGCGGCCGCACGCTACCCGATCTAACCTCCCCGACCGCAACCGAAGACGTCCTCACCATGTTCCAAGACCTCTCTCTTGACATCCCACCCAATCCCACGCTCCCACGTCTCCTCGACACCCTCGCAGAGGCATACATTGAGCCGCTCTGCCAGAACCCCACCTTCATAACGCACCACCCGGAAGCGCTCTCCCCGCTCTCAAAATCCTTCGTCTGCCCCACCACATCGCAGCGCGTAGCTGCGCGCGTGGAGCTCTTCATCGCCGCGCGCGAATACGTCAATGCGTACGAGGAGGAGAACTCGCCCTTCGAGCAGCGCCGCAAGTTCTTGCAGCAGCAGGAATACCATGCCGAGGGCGAGAAGGGTGCTATCGACGAGAGCTATCTAGAGGCGCTGGAGTGGGGAATGCCCCCTACCGGTGGTTGGGGGTGCGGGCTGGACAGACTGGTTATGTTGTTCGCGAGCCAGAAGAGGATTGCTGACGTGCTGCCGTTTGGGACGTTGAGGAACGTGGTTAGTATTGCGAAGACAAAGTAATTGGTGGGGTGAGCGAGTGTACGATAGTTGTTGGCCATGGCCTCCAGTAACACCTTCACGCTTGTGACTGCACTTTGCAATAACGATGAAATTCTTGCAAGTCGTCATAGCCACTCGCGGCTCCAGCTAAGACCAAAATAGATGTCGAACTAGGCAGATTGATTTGTGATTGTCACTCTTTTCTTGTATTGCGGTTATATTAAGCGCTCTCAAGACACCAGCTATACTGCTTCACTCCTATCGACTGATGCGACGTGTGCTGTGATCATGATCGCGGTGAGCTCAAACGCCTTCTCCATATGCAACCAAGCCAAATCGTTAGGCGCGAAAGATGATTTCCTCGCAACTGTATGCCCAATTATGCAATGCTGAACAAAGGGAAACAATGAAAAGTATTACAAAACTCGTTTAGAGAAGAAAGTAAGCTACCGGTTTTGTTGGAAGCGTGCCATCATATAGCTTTGAGTGCCTGCGCAACAAGAATTGGAACTAAGATCACCGTGATCAGTCCGATATTCACAACGATTCCAGCGACAAGTGCAGCCCTCTTCGACTTCGTTGTGCAGTGACCAAGATCGCCATTTGTAACCGACACGATGATCGAGTCTCCCCACATTCTATAAAGGAACATGCAAGGTGGCAGTATGCAGAAGCACGCGAAAATAAGCCACGAGAGCTTTCGGCGGCGTACTTCGTCCTCTTGCTTGACCTCGCGTTCTGGGCACAGAAGATGCGGTGAATGTTGGTGTGCAACGAGGCTCTTCCCGCTGCGAATCGTCGGAAACGTGTCGAGACTGGGGTGCGTTGGATGCAACGGCGTGGCTGTGTCGCAAGTCGAAGGACGGCCGAAGCCACTTGCGCTCATGAACGGAGAGAAGTGCGTGTCTTGACTTAGAATCGTTGCTCGTGTATCGGGCGCAAGGACCATTTGCCTCAGCTTTGTTTGGCCAGGCACAGCAGCTCGGCTTGTCCTACGAGCAGGCTTGAACGTGGTCGAATACCCCAGATCTCTGTCACGGTCTGGTCCAGCGAGTGGTGAAGAAGCCTGTACGGGCTCCGTACTTTCGGCGTTGGGAAAGAGAGTGACTTGGGACGGTGATCGCTCGTGCTGAGATCTAGTAGCGATTCGTGACTGGCGTATACGGGTTACGCTACCAGTAGCTGGAAACGGCGAGGCGTAGAAGCCATCGTAATCAGAGCGAGGGCTGCGATGACCGACACTTGAGCTGAGTTTGGCACCCGGACTGCTGGTGTCTGCCACGCTGCTGCCAGCATCATGCATCCCCGTACCTCGGGGAGTACCCGTGAGGTTGCCTTTCGGTCCAACCACAGTGAACTTGTCGAATGTGTTTTCCCTTTCCAGGCAAGCATCATTATCGAGGCTGTGCCGCGAACTGCTCCCACGCAGTCCTCCATGGCTTTTGAACCTGTAGCTCATGTGTCTCGGTTGCTGAAAACCTTCGCTCTCGAATATTATGTCATCATTGGGACCAGAGGCCAGCAGCTCCTGTGTCTCCTTATCGCTGAGAGCGTACGGATCAGCCCAAGGTGTGAAAGCGTATGGTTCTTCAACTGCACGCCTAGGCGTGGAGAAACGAAAAACAGGCACAGTCAACGATACTGGCGGACTTGACTGCTGATCAGGTGTAGACATGTCTGGGGCAGTGTGTGACCCAGCATGGGTTGAAAGATGAGGAGGCGATGAGCCGAACGGATGGGGATGCGTACGTAGAGGACTTGGGTGGCTGTAGTTGGATGGTCTGCGCGCGTGATCCCGTTGGATCCAGGATGGGAGGGAACCATCTGCCGCTATACCCAAGCTATTCCGACTTTCCTCGCTACTGCTGTAGTCGGCGATACTATCCAAAGACGTCCGTCCATCCTGGCTGCCGCCTGCGACTGTTTCCCAGTCGGCCTTTTCATCATTGCCAACCTGCACAGAACCGTCTGTGAGCCTCTTACTACGAAGCAAATTGACTGAACTTCGCCTCCCCCACATGGCTGGGATTTCTTCATGGTTTGGTTCGCGTTCAGTGACTGCGTTCTCGAAGATGAGTTCCGCTTGATCAAGTGCTTCCTGTGGTGTTTGAGGGCTCGCGTACCCATCTATCTGTGAGTAAGATGACGACGGCTTGGGGGCTTCGGCTTCCGATTGTGAATACGAAGACGACAGCTGGAGAGCTTGCTTGACCATTCCTTGTCCACCTACTTCTGATTGCGGAAGTTGCAAGAGGTTCCGAGTGTCCCCATAAGAGGCGTAGGATCCGCCTGAGAACATTTCCGAGAGCTCTGGATAGGCGAACTTGTGAGGTAGCTGGTCATACCGAAAAGCTGGAGCTAGCGGAGCTGGAGCTGATGGAGGCATTCCTGGCTTGCGACTCAGAAAGCGTTCCCTAGTCAGCGTTGCCTGCACATGGTGGCCGTTCTGATCGGCACTCTTGACTTCGACTTTTGGGTCCAAGTCAAACTCAAACTGACTGAGCCCAGGCACGAGTGGTGCCATTTGCGAGAAGTTCTTCGGTGATCTGTCTTCGTCTTCACCGATGTATGGCGCAATCAAACTGGAAGCATCCGCAACCTCCACTCTCTGTATAGAGAAGCTGTTGGTCGTTGAGTTGCCAGGATCGTACTGGTCAATGAACTTGCTGATGGTATCCGTCTTCCCGTCTCCCGGGACTACTGAACGATGGTACAATTCCTCGGTGAGTGGCTTTGAGACAGGACGACTGCTCCTTGCTAAGGTGCTGTAGCTGTATTCGTTTGCGTGTCCAACAGCGTCCATCCCGCTGTATCGAAGAAACGAATTGCTTTTGCGATTGCCAGCGAAGCTCTGCTGATAGGTCGACTTTTGGCGTTCATCTCCGGTATATACTGATGAGCTTGCGTAGATGGACGCGAGGTCGTCATAGTATGGTCGCGATTCTTCTTCTATGGCGGAGATAGAAGTACCTGAATCATCTGCACGGCCGATCTGAGTAGACGGATCACTCGGCAACATGGAAGCCAAGCCCTGCGGTTCATAGCCCTGGCTAGAAGCCCTCCGTGCATATTCGATCTCATCGTCGTTGCCGGAGATTGATCCTAGATCGTGTAACGAAGCAGGACTTGTCGGAGACGTGGGCGATATTGGACTGACGGGGAAGTATGAGGCACTCTCTGCAGGTATGTATGTATGCTCGAGTGGACGCAAAGGTTCCTCGTCTAAGCTGATCGACGTTCCACTTGCACCGCGCCCTCGAAACTGCTGTAGCTCTTCTTCTTCGCCTCTTTCTGGAGCCTTGGTAATCCTTTTTGTAAGTGTGCGTGTGAGCTGTCTCAAGGAGAAGCGTGACTCATTGGGGGCTTTTTTGACGGCTAGCGGGGATGGCGCAAAGTGCGACTCAGGGCTGTAGAGCGGAGATGTGTACGTCGAGGAACCTGGGCTAATCGCTGCTGGTGTCGGAGGTAGAGGAAGATCAAGGATAGACGAGCCGTAGGAATCTTCAGCGCGTCGCACAATGCCTGCATGAGCAGCGCTGAGATCGCCGTACAGAGGTCGCTTGGGCGCCATCTACAAGTTGGTCAGTATCGTGTTATTGTCTCTTGTAACAGGGCAGCCTACCTCGGAGAAGCTTAGCAGAGACTCTTGTGCGGATCGTAGCGGCAAAAGCTCGCTTGAATCGAAGTCTCTTGAGGGAGTAACAATCTCCTGGTACTGCAGCGACGCGTGAGGATTCACAAGATCGAAAGAGGCGCCGCGGTAGTGAATGGTTGCGGGAGTGGCGGGTGGGGTCGCCGGTGCAGTAGTTTCGAAACTGACTGCTTTCTCGCGCAAGGTCTCTCGAGGCGTTTCGAAATGCGGCGGTTGTGGGAAGCGTGAAAGTGAAAACGTGGATGGTGTTACTGTGGATTGCACAACGCTTGAGTTGGACTCGTCGGCGACGAAAGTCAGAGGACCAGGAGAAGGAGTGCGAGTTTGTCGTGTCGGTCTCACAGACACATTGGAGGGGAGGTGCAAACCAGAGCCTGTGGGCGCAGGCGGCCGAGGGAGCCTTTTTCTGGAGCCAAAATGACGTACCTTCCCATGTGAGTCTACAGTCGCAACACTCGATATGCTACCACCCTGTGCTCGCGGTTCAGCTGACTGAGACCGAAGCACTTGGTCGGATGTGGAGTGAAGATCGAAAAAGCGATCGCGCAGTGCTAGCTGATGTGCCGAGCGGGAGAAGTGCAAAGGTTGTGAGGAGGAATGGGAGTCGCGTCGCTGAGCGACTTTGGTGGATGGGACGCGTTCGATTTCATTCAAAGCAGACGCAGCGGCCTTCCTTCGAAGGGTCTTGCCTTGAGGAGTCGCAATGCGCGCCAACGGTGTGCTTTGCTGCTTGCGGTACTCGTGGATCGACAATGTGTGAAGTGGTGTTCGTAGAGAGGATGACGAGTGAACAGAGTGGTGCGGGGAGTGTGCTGGCGTTGTTCGTCCCGGGCCAAAAGGTCGCGGTGAAGCTAGGTCTAGGCTTTGAGGTGAATGCGAGTACAGAACGTTGGCTGCCATCTCTGCTGGACCATCCTTCACCTGCCGGCCACTGGCCACGCTCGAATACGCCATCCTGGCAGTACGGCTGCCCTTCACGACCAATGTCTACCTCTTTCACTGTGGCTTTTGAACACTAACTCGTACATCGCGCCATGCGTTTTCCGAACTTTGGAGCCCTCGCTTTGGCAATCAACACAAGCCAAGGCGAAACGCTGAGAGCAACTACACTTCGTGCGTCAAGTTAGATATCAGGTGAGGTGGACGCAGGCGCGGAAAACGAGAGTCGAGGAGACGTGTTGCTGGCCGAAAGGAGCGTAAAGGCAAGGCAAACAAGATTGTGTTTGACCCAACGAGTTAGTTGGAGGAGGCACGCTGAACTGCGGAGAAGAGAGAGAGGGAAAAGGAAGGCACAATGCCTTCACGGTTGTCAACTAGAAGGGATGACAGGGAGCGCCAAAGGAACATTTTACGGATTCCACGCCATCCGGAATTACCGAATGGGCCTGTTCTTGAGAGACCACACATTTGCACTACGCCTACGCTCCTCGACATGGCTTATTACAGCTGCCGGGTCACGGTGTTCGAGGCAAGAGTGATGCAGCGATGTGGGTGGACGTGAGAGCAGAGCGACGATTTTAGCGTCTTCTCTGCGGAGCCAATCGGGCGTCATACACCCCTTTTGCACTTGCAACACCACGCGGAGGCGAAGAAAGAGCGAGAAGAGTCCCTGCCACTGGATGGCCTCTCAGCTGCCCCTCATCTCGTTTCAAAGCCCGTTACCTGGGTCAGCGGGGGCATGAGCACGCCCAATCAGTCGTCTCCGCGCAATTGCCTCCTACTTCACGACCAGCATCCCGCAACAGGCACCGCGAAGACACGTCTTACCTACAGCCGTTGAGAGTCGAACGCGGGACTTCTGAGGCTCTGCGGACTTCTCTTTTGCGACTGCGAGTCACCAATAGTGAGCCAGGCGCTTGTGTGTTCGCCTGACCGTTCTCTGACAATATCACGTTTGCCTTCGTTCCCAGCCACCATTTTCACGAACCAAGCCGGGTCTGCTCAGCTTCAGCAGACGAACCACTACGCAGACGACAGCGCTCGGACTGACAGCTAGTACGGTGTTTATGATTCTGAGTCGTCTGTGAGGTCACTACGTAAGCTGAGTTGGCAACGAGAATTGACAGAATTGACAAACTGTTGCGCCAGTGTGGAAGTATTCCATTGCCAGTAAAGCCCAAATCTGCGTAGCATTGATCACCAAGCCTTGAAGTGTGATGCCACAGTCTATACCACATGCAAGTGTGGTGATGCCGAATAATACGACTACAGGCCCGCTGAAGCCGCGGTCACAGTGATTGGTTCGGAATCATGATGCGAGCGCTGTTTTAGCCTCGTTGCTATGCCTCAAAGATCCGGTGATGAGCTAAGAACAACAGGTTCAGCTTGCCAAACATCGCGTGGAACCGCGTTTGCAAACATCCATCGTAGGGCCGTTGGTGCACTATCGCGACTCTACCATCATTGGCTGAAGAATTGTATACTGTCGCGGTAAATACCGCTTAGATTAGTGATTATCTGATCTGGATTACTGATTTTGTGATCCGAATCTGGATGCGCTAAGTCACTAGCGTTGGATTGAG
>SATU01000571.1:0-18739 GCA_004335285.1 Ascochyta fabae | reverse complement strand
GTGCAGCAGTAGTAACTCCTAGCAATTTAATAGCATTAGGAAGGTGTTAACTGTATCGCCTTCTCTCTACTTAATGTTAAAGAACTTAGTATAGTTCTTGTACTTAGTAAGGACAGGGTCTTGCACAAGTCGCTCCTCCTCCACCTTAAGGTTGGACCATAATTAGATAGATCCCTAGTTAATTTATTGCTAGATTAGTTTACAATAGATGCCAAACTAAATAGTGCCTATGGCCTAGTAGGTTCTTGTAACAGAGTCTTCTAGTACTTAGGCATATTAGAATGCTGTCTTAATGTCTTTAATCTACTAGTCTACTTGCTGTAGGGATAGAGCTCTGCTCTTAGTACCTAGCTTAGGTTTAGGTTGAATGTTGTTCAACACTTAGATGATCTTTCTAGCCTTATCAAACGCTAGCCAATTAGGTTCTAGCTGGTTCCTGCCCTTAGTTAAGCCTAGGGCTTATAAGGCTTAGTTAATCTAGTTCCTTTAGATAGCCAGTTCAGCCTTAGTGGCTCTAGCGAGCTCTGCCTTGAAAAGGTTCTTAAGGAGTTACTCAACAAATAAAGGCTAGCCTATAGTTAGGATAGCTACAGGTTTGACCTAGGGCGCTCTAGTAGCAGCTAGGGGGTTTGCATTTAAACTAGTCGCTAGGTTTGTCCAACTTAGGTAGGATAGCACATCTGTTAGAGGGCTAGCAGAGCTGTAAGCCTATTTATCTCCTAATTCTATAGGACCTAACGCTTAGTTGTTAGATGTACTAGGCGTTGTGTCAGCTATAGGTATGCCTAGTGGTGACAAGTTTGCCACTATATTGTGTATAGGATACCTCTAGGCATCTGTTAGGTTGCTACTAGGGCTGGTCTGTTGCGAGCCTAGTGCGTCGTCGTTGCTAGCAGCACGTTGGCGACGTCAACTTCTAACTATTGTGATAGGTATAGAAAAAATTAGAGATCTCTTAACTGCCTCTTCTAAGAGGGAGTATAAAGGATTTGAATTGTGAGGGCACTGCAGGCAGGCAAGAGAGATAGGACAAAACGTATAGTATTAGATAGGATAAGAGACAAATCCTTAGAGGTTAAGCCCCTAAGGATTTAGGGGAATATATACGTGTGTGTAGGCTCCAAGGGGTGACCATAGTCGCCCCAAGGTGTTCCCAAGGGTTGGCATGCCCGAGGTAGAAAGCCCCTGACACTCTAACTACGCAAGAACAAGCTAATTGTTTATCTAGCTATTAGAGCTAACTTTAAGGATCTAATCGCGTAGTAAGTCCTTAAACTAGACATTAATAAGCACACTACCTATAAAGATAACAAAGGGTAGAAGTAGGTAACCTATAGCACTAACGCCTTAGATAATAGTAACCTACTTATAGGTGCCTAGCTAGATAACCTTCTTTTTTCTAGCTACTTCTAAACTAGTAATAACTATCTATACTAAAATCTTGTCTATTATAAAGCTAGTCTTATTAAAGTTATAGATGTTATTATTTATAATTCTATACTTCTATTTTGTCTCTTGTACTAAGTTAAGCTAGTGCTAAACAGCTGCAGGATCCTTATAGACAGCTTGCTAATAGTTGTATAAATAGTTCTAGTGTATACAGAGCTTAGAAGTCTATTTAATAAAGTTATTAACCTAGTTTTTGCTAATAAGGTTACTTTGCTACGCTTAAAGAAGTTTATCTGCTATTTCTTGTATATAGGACTTTAGAGGCGCAAGCCCTTATTTAAACAGCTTAAGAATCCTTTAGACTATAGCCTCCTCTTCTAGTTTTATTAGGCGCTTTAAGTTTGCTTTACAGTTGCGTTGCATGCGCTTCCTAGCGTGTTAGTTAATAAGAGTGCTTTCTAGTACATTATATATTGTTGTAGCTTAATTAACACTTTGCACGCGTTGCGCATTAATATTAAAGATAGCAAGCTATATATTAGCTTTAGTATATGTCTTTTAAGATTGTTGTAGTTAAGACATTACGTAATAGTTGCGCGCAGATAGTGCGCTAGTTTAGCGTTGCCAACTCGCTTAGGTTGCTAACTCGCTTATAAAACACGTTATACTAATATGCATCTAGAATAACTCTGTTTGTAATAAGCAGGTAAACAACAACTTACAGGCATCTTTTTTAGTAGTAATACTATATAATATATATGTGCTAGGGTCCCTAGCTATTTTATAGCTAAATCTAACTTGTATAGTGTTATTAGGGTGCATGTTACTAGCTATTAGGGTGCATATTAACAACTCCTAGAATAGCGCTCTTAATTAACCACTTCTGTTATAAAGCCTGGTCTAAACTTAGTGTTATTATAATTAAGCTAAACCACATACTTTTTAGCCACCTATAGTTTTTAGCCACCTAACTAAATCACGCCTTACTATTTTAAGTTGTAATTTCTTAACAACAACGTTTATAATTGCCACTCTGTACACATAGACTAAAGCGTGAGAGCTGCTACTACTGCTACTGCCTTTTAAGCCTTATTTTCTCTGTGCCTTAACGCCTGCTTAGCTTATAATGCTGCTGCCTAATCTATTACCACTTTAATTGCTTTAATGTTGCTATAGCGTTTATTTAAGTTAATCTAAACTTGCTTTCTTAATTGTGTAACTATACTACTATCTAGTTAATATTTAAGTTGTTAATTTTTAGATTTAAGCTAGGCTGCGCAAGTGTTAGCTCTAGCAATAGCCTTGCCTATCTTGTTAAGTATTAGGCGGGCGCTCTATAAAAGAGATTCTAATAAAAGGAGTTGCAGCTAAGCTCTGTAAAGGGCTTATAAGCTCTAAGGCATAGCAAATACATTATCTATAGGTTAAGTAGATAGAGGAGGCGTAACAGGGCAGCCTAATACTTAAGATAAGAGTAATACTAGCTCTAGGTTGTATAGGCAGAGGCTAGTAGCCTTCTAACTAGCTTGTATAACTCTCTTAGATAGTCCTTCCTCTCTTGCTATGTTGTATAAGGTAATAAAGCGCTCCTTCTTAATAAGTGCTATGTTATTAAGTGCTAAGAGTGCTTAGATCTAACAACAGTATTAGGATTTAACAACAGAGAATAGAGCTAGATCTAGCAGCTAGAGAACATGTAAGGCGTAAGGTAGGAGGTATAAGAGATAGATCTAATGCTGCTAGCAAGTCTATATAAAGTTAATAGGAGTGTAGGAGCTATAGCTGTCTAATAGTAGTAGCTACTACCTTTCTTATAAAGGTGTAGTATTTAGTATAAATATCTATTATAACTACTTAGATCTAATTAAGTTTAATGTCTATCTATTCTCTAATGTTGTGTAGAGCTAATTAGGTACCTCTTGTGCTAGAAACTATATAGTTTGTAGATACTTGCCCTTAAAGATAACTAGGCATTAGAGCTTAATGCTAGTAGCAGAGATAGTCTCTAACACTAATACCTACTTATAATCCTCTAGTAATTTAATATAAGCCTTCTTTTTTAATAAACTAGCAACTACTTTAGAGTTTGTACATACTTCTAAGGCAACTCTAGTCTTATTTATATTCTATATGTCTTTATACTGTATGCCTAGCTTAATCTAAGTACACTTAAATAGCTTAAGAAAGGCATAAACTATCTTATAGTTAGCTGCTATAGTCTATGCGCTCTTAATTGTTTGTCTAATAATAGAAGCAACCTGTAGGTTCTGTGCAATAAAGTAGGATACCTAGATCTTCCTAAGTAGGTTATAGTTGCTATTTATATAGAGGATTTAGATAGCTATTTTGTGTACCTATAGGTAGGAGGGAGGTTGTGCACACCTATCCTCTTTAAGTATCTACTCTACTAAGAAGTCCTCTTGCTCTTAAGTTAACTGTTGTTGATTTGAGTGAGCTATCGCGTGTGATTAATGGCCTTAAAGGCGGCTCTAGAGTGACGTTTAGGGGACGCTATACGCGCGTGCAGCCTGTTGCTAGCTTGTAAAAACACTAGCGTTAAGATTAGCAATAGCAGATTGTATAGCAACCTCACAGGGATCCATTTTAAGTAGGTGGTGCTGGTAATAGAGCGCGTCAAATGGTAGGTGACGCGTTCTGGTGGGGTGGCCGAAAACTATGTGTGGCCGAAAAGTATATGGTTTAGCTTATGCCTCTAATAGGATCGAGCCGGGAACTTTCAGGAGTATCCGAGCACCATGATGTGATCATACAAATACCGAACGACTCCTCTGCGATAAAGTCAAGAGCGATCCAACTCTCTCCAACGCTTTAACATTTTTTTTATTTGATTAATTCCATAATTTGTATGATAATGCGTTCCTTCACATCGATCGCCGCTTCCGCGGTGGCTGTCCTTCCGTTGGCTTTCGCCTCGCCGAACCCGGATCACAAACCCTACAACCTCAACCCCAGCTTCTACAAGCCAGAGCGTGTCATCGAAACCGATGTTGCAATCATTGGCGGTGGCGGTGTTGGTACCTACGCAGCCATTCAGCTCAAGGATCAAGGCAAGAAAATTGTAGTGATTGAGCAAAAGGCTAGGTTGGGAGGTCACACTGAAACCTACACCGACCCGGAATCTGGATATCCTATTGATATGGGAGTGAAGCTGTACCATAATGAACCTATTGTTCATGAATGGTTCTCCCGCTTCAATCTCACCACGTCTAAAATCGACATCAGCGTCACTGGCGGCGCTACATCCCAGAATGTTGACTTTAGGACTGGACAGATCTTGCAGGGTCTACCGGCTTCAAATCAAACAGCCACGGCCGCAGCTCTGCAGCGCTACGCTGCTGTACTCCAAAAGTACCCACAATTGGAGGGCGGCTTCTACCTTCCAGATCCCGTTCCCGAGGACCTCTATATGCCATTTGGCCAGTTTGCAGAAGTACGACATCGCAGATGCTGTGCAGTTTATCTTCGGACTCACATCAGCATTTGGCGATATCCTCGAGCTCCCTGCGCTGCAGCAGTTCCGCACTATGTCTCTCAGTCTTCTCGCAACCACCAGCAACTTCCAGACCAGCTCGGTCATGAACAACAGTCTTCTCTTCGAAAGGGCTACTGCTGAGCTCCTCGCGGCTAAGTCGGTTCTTCTCTCCTCTAAGGTGCTCGCCACAGAACGTGTTAGCGAGTCCGGCTGCGTTAAGGTCCTCGTCGATACTCCCAAAGGCCGCACTCTTATCACCGCTAAGAAGCTCCCGATCACCATTCCTCCCACTGTCTCTGGCCTCGCGAAACTCGACATCAATCAGGAAGAACTGAGAATTTTCAGCCAATTCCAGGCCGTCGGATACTACACCTCCATCATCCGTAACGCGGGTCCTGCCAACATTACGCTTCAGAACCTCGCCATCGACAAGCCTTACGCCCTGCCCCCTATGCCTGCCATCTACAACGTCAACCCCACAGGTGTGAACCCAACGCTCAGCCTTGTTTACTACGGCACTAAAGTCGGTGAAATTCTTAGCGACGACGAAGCTAAAGCAGCTATCCTCGCAGACCTGAAGCGCTACCAGACTGCCAACGGACTGAATGCTACTGAGCCTGAGTTTGTGGCTTTCAGCAACCACAGCCCATACAACATGCATGTTGGATCTAATGCAACCCGGGCCGGGTTCTACCACGAGCTGTATGCGCTGCAGGGGAATTGGAACACTTTCTGGTGCGGTGCTACATGGAAGGCGCAAGATAGCACTAGCAGCTGGGCCTTCACCAAGAACAGCGTCCTGCCGGCGCTTGTTGCGAGCTTGTAAGATGTCAGTGCCGGGGCTGTCGAGGCACGTCTAGGATACTTTGTATAACCTGTTTTGCTTTGATAGACTGCGGAGAGGAATGCGCTAGAACTTTAGACAACCTGTTGTACAATATCTTCACTCGAGACTATCCGGGGTGGACAATAGCAATATACAATAGATGGGTGGGCAAGTTGCACTTCTGACTTGGATGCACTATGTCTAGCTCAAAGCCCAGCCTTAAAGAAAGCTATGACGATGTTCACAAACCGCAGCTGGCGTACTAATCTGAGATACCTACTCCCACCTTCGGATAATAGTTTACAGAAGAAAGTTCTATGTCATACTTCCATGTTGAGAGTAGGCCATGAAATCAATTGACGCGAAGGACAATGGACAACTTGACCCACGGAAACAGAGAGCGCCAATACCAGTCTACAAGGTCAAGATGAAACTGCCCTCAACAGTCGGTCCTCAGAGATAGCCACGAATTTGCGAGCCGTATTTTCGAGGCTTCCTGTGCGAATGCTGGAATCAACACAACATAGGGCGGCACTAGTCGGGGTTGATGGTATTTTTCAATTGTGATCAAATTTCTTTCGCAACGCCTTCGGCCTGATTGTGCAAAACACCACACAGGTGCAATGTTTCTCCAGCTCCTAGCGCAAGAACAAATAATGTGTTGCTCAAGTTGCAAAGATCCATGACCAAAAGTTTTGCGCACACTGTTGTCTTCTCATGGCGAACTTGAATATCAGATAAAACAAAGATTCAACATTTCGCGGGTGCTCATAGTGACCTTTTCCGTGATACCCATGTCGGTCGACGCTGGGAAATGCTTCATCCGGGCACAAAGTGGAGGTGAAGATCGAGCTCGAACTTGATCAGGTATGATGTCAAGCCTTAAAGCATACTGCTTGATGAAAAAGGTGTAATGACTAGCCGAGGCAATCCTAGTGATCTCTTCAACTGTCGCATGACTCGTTTGCGGGGCCCCGGAATTGCGATAACAGCGCTAACCAGATGAACACAGGTTCAACAATTGGAAGAAAGCTTCTCCAGCCAAGGATGATTGCTCACCACTCTCTCGCTGATCTCTCAGAAGACTTCATCCGTATATAATGTGGGAATCTTCAATCGCTCTGCATCTTGAGCCGCCCACACGTCGTCCAAAATGATCATGGGATTTCAGAAATCTCTACAGACTGTCGCCTGCTTTCTTTTGCTGTTGGCTCATGGTCTTCCAACCGAGTCAAACCATGATGGGCTGTTGGTATATACCAACCATCTTGCAGTGAGAGGAGTGCCCTGGTCAAATACGACTGGCGTCTCCTTCTGGGGTGGCATCCCATACGCCGAACCGCCAATTGGCGAACTTCGATTCCGACCACCAGTTACCAAGCGGCCCTGGAATGAAACCATCGATGCATCTTGGTTTGGGCCATCATGTATACAGTATAACAATGGCCAAAAAACGGTGTACTCGGAATACCTCAAGGGCTTTCTTCTCACTCCCGGTCAGGAGCAGAGCGAGGATTGTCTGACCTTGAATATTTGGGCGCCAACGAAAGGCAATCCCGCTGAACCATCGCCAGTAATGATTTGGATTCATGGTGGTGGTTTCACTTCGGGTGGAAGTGCAAGCCCCTACAAGTACGGAGATCGACTTGCGAAGGATCAGAACGTTATCGTAGTCGCCATCAACTACCGTCTCAATATCTTCGGTTACCCAAATTCCGCCGCCCTGGATGGAAAGAATCTGAACCCAGGTCTGTTTGATCATCGTAAAGCGGTCGAATGGGTCTACGACAACATTGGAGCCTTCGGTGGAGACCCTGACCGTATGATTCTGTTTGGCCAGTCCGCCGGCGGGATGGCTGTCGACAAGTACGCCTACGCATACCCCGAGGATCCCATCGTCAAGGGTTTTATCGCACAATCTGGTACGGCTTCAGGCGGAGCCTCCAATGACCCAACCAACTCAAACTTCACTTATCTCGCTTCTCAAGTTGGCTGCTCCTCGGCCAGCAATGACGAGGTGTTTTCTTGCATGCAAAAAGCAAACGCCACAGCTATCATTGGAGTGTTGAACAAGTACAATGCTTCTTCAAACGGTGGAAGATCGCTGTCGTTTGCGCCGTCGCCGGATAACATCACGAGCTTCTCCAACTACACGGATCGTCAGCTCCGTGGTCGTTTCGCCAGACTTCCAACTATCCTAGCGCAAGTCGATAATGAAGGTGCTTCACTTGTTCCGTACAACCCAGCCGGGCCGAACCAGACCGCTGTAAATGCCTTCACACGAAACATCGCGACATGTCCCGGGGCACAAGGAGCCCTGTAAGTTTCTATCGCCGACATCGCTGTTTTCATACTAATTAAAAAACTAGTGCTCGCAAGAACTTCGGCGTCCCCATATGGCGCGCTCGCTATTTCGGTGAATGGCCAAATCTGAACCCGTTTTCGTGGCTTCGTGCTTATCATTCATCCGACATTCCCATGG
Source organism: Ascochyta fabae (assembly GCA_004335285.1). NCBI lineage: Eukaryota > Fungi > Ascomycota > Dothideomycetes > Pleosporales > Didymellaceae > Ascochyta > Ascochyta fabae. The sequence goes on along the minus strand of SATU01000571.1, from coordinate 10,549 downwards.
TCTTTGGTACTGCTGACCTTCTTGGACCCAGCACACCCGCCGAGATTGAGACTTCAAGATATATGCAGAGTGCGTGGGCGGTATTTGCAAAAGACCCACAGCATGGTCTGGATTGGCCGACCTACGACCCAACTGCTGACACGCTAGTCAAGTTGGGATTCGAGAACAACACGCAAGCTGTGCTGGGAAGGGGCAATGAGTTCGATGGATTGTGCTAGATACATACTGTGAGGCATATTTACGCCCGAAGGTCCCCACAAATGAATCATTGAATTGCTGGCAATCATGACTAGACAGTATGGTCTAGTCCTGGGATCTCAGCAACGACTCACCCTCAACTTACCCAGTTCTTCCGTCTTATTCGAAGCGTTTCTCATGCGAGAAGGGGCTTGCGGCCATTTATAAAAGACCTCTTAGCAACTGTACTGTTGGCCGTACTATTGCCCAATACCAAAGCAACCCAATCCTCGAAAACACCATATGCCGTCTTGTCCGTCTGACACACCGTACCAACAGCTGGCAGAGTTCCATCGTTGAAGTAATCTGCGATCACTTGATTGGTGCAACTCGAAGGATGATTCCTAATTCCATGACCGTGTCCATTCTGTACCACTAACCGACTGCCTGGGAAATTTGCCGATGCCTCATATGCAGCGCTCAGAGGTGTAATGGAATCATGATTGCCATTAACAAAGAGTATCGGATAGCTGGTGTTGATTGCGGTAAACGGCCCAGTGTGGCGCTCTTTGACATCAAACTTCCACTGTGCGCAAGGCCAAATCTGTGGTGCGAAACCATCAGAGAATGTACCTGCAGAAGCTTGAGCTAGCACCAATGAGTACATATCTTCTGGGTTGTCGGCTTGAAAGGATCCATCTCCACAGGTAATGCCGTGGAATGCATTGACGCCTAGGTTCCAGGGTACCTCTGGTGTGGTCGAATTGGTAGTTAAGGGCTTAGAAAGAGTAATCCATTCGTCCCAAGCTCGTCTCAAGACTATGTCAACAATTACGTAGAGCTCGCCAAACTGGCTCGGACGATACACTAAAGCTAAAGTCGAGTACTTCAGTAATTGGAAAACAGTAATGCCACCAGGCTGCCACCACGGAGAAGGTTGGTAATTGTCGGGCATGAGAACTGGGTCATCTAGTAGTTCCTGGAAAGCTCTGGCGTATTCTTTATGCAGGTCTTCTGGCGTCGCGTTCGGACCAGTGAAGTTCGCAATTGGACATAGTCCAGGACCAATGTTGACGCATTCCGTGAAGAAGTTCACCAGTGCGCGCTCTGTATCGCGCGTCACTGTAATCCAATGACCGGCATAGTAGTCATCAAAGCGCAGGGTGCTATCGAGGACGATACGCTTGACGCGATCTGGGAACATACCCGCGAATGTCTGACCAAGGACGGTACCGTAGGATATACCCCAGTACTGAAGTTGTTCCTCCCCAAGTGCGTCGATTATCTCTAGCATGTCGCGGGCCACAAAGGGCGTGTTGATGTAGGGACCAATGTCCATGTTTCCAGGCGTGTCCGCGCAGATTTCGGCAAACTTACCGCCATCATACCAGGCTTTCGCTTCAAGCACAGAGTAAAGGTCATTCTGTGGGATCGTGAAGTTGTACTCTGCACGCTTGTTGTTGAGAGACGTGCCATTTAACGAAACGCAATTGAATGGTATGGCTCTGCCGGTGCCACTACGTTCATTGGCGTTTTGACGAAGCATAACTGTCGAAAGAAGATCTTACCGAGGGTCAAAACCAATAACGTCATGGTAACCACCCATGTCGTCACGAATTGAAGGTCCATCACTGGCGATCCAGTCCACACCACTTGCTCCAGGTCCACCAGGATTCGTAAGAACACTACCCTTGAAAGGTTCTTTAGTCGCCTTGATCTTGATCAGTTGCAAACGCAGAGTTTGACCAGTTTCCCGATCCGTGTAGTCCAAAGGCACTGGTAGAGTTGCACAGAAAATAGATTCCCCATGTGCAACTACCTCTTGTTGAACCTCCGAAGGAAATTCAAGGTCGCATGGTGCCCATTCCAGTGAAGTCGCGTTGGATTTGAGACGGCCTTCTGCGGGGTATGCTTTACTCGTGGATAGGAACAGCGAGATTGCAATTATTGCTTGAAGCATCGTCTCGATGGAAAGGAAGTAACAACAAGAAAAGTTTAAATGATGATAGCAAATATAAAATCGACAGCTGACTGACTTAAATACTAGACAAGGCCAACATAGTTACCGGACTTAAAGTTCAGTTCTTTCGGAATAGGTCTTACTGCTTACTGCGATGCTCATGGATGAAGATTGCTTGGCCTACATATTCTCCAAAATAGGGTTAGCGTCAGTGTTTATCGAAGTGGCAGTGCGATGGACCAAACCTCGGCTTTTCAGATGCTGCTCTGATTGGTATTTCAACTAGCCCGGAAGATATAATGTACGGTATATACTACATCGGGCGTTTAACTTGCAGATTTATAAAGCGTATCTTATTTGGCAAAGTGTTGAAGGTGTGCATGAAAAAAACAGTGGCTGAGGAATAGATCCGTAAGACACAAGCAAAAAATCAGCAGTACAATTGAGCCTCCATCAGGCTATGCTGCAATAAACAAGGGTATACACAGAACATGGAGCAACGAAAATAATTGTGCAGGGGCGATGTACTGAATTTAAACATTGGACACTGCTTGCTCGACACTGGTCTGGCTAGCAACGATAATACTTCTCATCGCTTTTTGGTCCTATTCTGCAGATCCAACAACTGTTTTTGATGCATTGAAATTCCTTTCTCATACATTTGGCATCGCTTTGCTTGCAAGAATGGGAATTTTTCAGTGAACGACATCGTCTTCACCAGAGACAGCAGCGAAGTCATCGCGGGTTCGCAATTCTACTGAGAGCTGCTGCATATCTTCGTCTCCTTCCTCTGCAAGTCTTTCAAACCCTTCTCTGTTATCTTTCAACCATTTGATCTCTTGTCCAGCTGCAGGACGCTGAAAGCCCATTTCCACCGCCGTAGTCAAGGCGCCCATTATCCAGACGGTCCTCAGGGTTTTATCAAACTCAGTTTGCAAACTTTTAGACGCTACGATATCGTCCCACGCTTTGATGAGCTCTCGACAATGTTCGCCATATTGTTCAGTCGTGCGGTTCTCGCTAACACGGGTTCGCAGAACAGCACGGTTGTAGTACCTCAGGACGCCGCCTCTGTGAACTTTCTGCGACGAAACATCCGTGAAACGAACGTTGACGAAGAAAGACGGTGTGTGGAAGCGCTTGCAGTGAATCGAGGTGAAAGCCTTTGCCAGAGCTTCTTGCTGACCATCCGTCAGTGGTATGACGTATTCGATGTCATACAAGGGCATGACGTTGGTGATCGCTTTTCATGAATTTGTAAGCTGTAAAAGAGGCTGATATGGCTGAACGCAGTAAGAACTTGTCTTTTGTGATGAGAGTGTCATGAAATGTCGTGCTTGGGTCGAATTAGAAACAGGCAGACATTACTAATGACTTCCCGGTCGCTGATTGGCCTGTGATCACAACATTGGTAAGCCACTGCCGGCCTCGCATCTTTCCAGAACCTGAGTGGTGGACGCAAAGATGTATGTGCAGGCAGGCACTTCGTGTAGTGCTGACATGTGCAGAAGCTAGAAGTCAGCAATTACACTTCGTAGATGCCGTGGGCAGGCATAAAAGGAGCCTTGCATCACAATTCTTTCGAATCAATCACAACAATGGCGCCCATTCGCGTTGCTCTTGTTGGTCTCTCAGCATCAGCAAAAGTCACTTGGGCTGCAGATGCCCATCTTCCCTATCTGCTTTCCACCAGAGGCAAACAGCATTATGAGCTCGTTGCTCTTCTGAACTCGTCTGTCGAGGCCGCTGAATCGGCGAAGATCACCTTCAACCTGTCAGATCATGTCAAAGCATACGGGGACCCAACAAAGCTCGCTGCCGATCCGGACATTGACCTAGTGGTCGTCAACACGCGTGCTGATGTGCACTTTCCTGTGGTCGAACCAAGTGTCCGCAAGGGCAGAGGTGTATTCATCGAGTGGCCGCTCACAGAGAACCTTGCGAAAGCGGTCGAACTGACGAGAGGCCAACTGTATCCAAACAGTATTGTCGGTCTGCAAGGGCGTGTAGCGCCTCTCACGCTGCGGCTGAAGGAGATACTGGCGACTGGTCTAATTGGAAAGGTACTCAACAGCGAGATCCATGCATACGGAAATCTCATACCTCGAGACACTGTTCCTGAGAGACTGGCGTACTTTGCGGACCGCAAGGTTGGCGGTCACCCAATCAATATCCACTACGGTCATATGATCGATTATGTGCACGACGTGCTAGGAGATTGGGATGAGTTCCACGCTACTGGGCAGATACAACGACCCTCATTGAACATCGTTGTCGAAGGCGGGCATATTACAGGAAGCGTGAGATCCGACGTTCCAGACTACCTCTCGGTTCATGGGAGCCTGCAGGGGAAAACCGATATTACAGTGCCAGGAGCGACATTGGTGGCAACGTTTCGCCTGGGTCCACAGTTCAAAAACGAACCGGGTCTCAGATGGACGATCAACGGCGAGAAAGGCGAGCTAAGGCTGACCGCCCCAGGACCGTATCTACAGGCCGGCTACTCTTTCGATGGGCCCGTCAAGATCGCGCATCACGACCACGCGACGGACAAGGTGACAGAGCTGAGCTGGGATTGGCCTGAGTGGCAAAAGGATTTCGGATTGAGAGCTAGGAGTTGTGCCGAACTTTATGAGAGGTATGCAGAATGGATAAAGAACGGGCGACCTGAAGTTGTACCAGAAGATAGGCAGTGGCCAAGGCTAGAAGACGGTATTGCGCTGATGTCGGAGTTTGATGTGCTTTACAAGCAGATCGATCCAGATTGGTGAAAGGAATTGAAATAATGCAAGGCCTTGTTTTCCTCAGCCTTCAACTCGGATAGGGACCTGATGTGCATGGTTACGTCTCGCAGTTAAGGCTTGCGACTTACCGCCAACGGACGTCGCCCTTGCTGTCAGCACATATTCACCAGGTTTTAGTGCGAGCTGTAACGTGAACTTCTGCCAACGAAAATCGGTCCGAGGCTCTAAGTAAGTCTCACGCCAATCATCGGTGTCGCTAGCTTTGATTTCGACCTTTGCTACACCGTCATGGCTCCATGCCCAGCCTTCGACATCCACTTCAGACTTGTGGAGAATAGTATCTGGGGCAGGGCAAACAATCATTGAGTTGACATCGATCTCCCAAACTGGCTTCAACCTGTGCTGAGGATCGTCTTGGTCCTTCATATTGTAGAAGAGCGTTGTGTACGGACCCATCGCTCTTCCTTGGCGTAAAGAAATCTTGCTCAGCCACTTCGTGCTGTTTGTACCAAACCAGCCTGGCACGACAAGTCGCACTGGCCCCCCTCGCTCCCGTCCTAGAGGTTTTCCGTTCATTTGGTATGCGATTAGGACTTCCTCGCCTCGAGCTTTGTCGAGCGGCAGATCTTTCTGGTAGCAGTCTGCTTCCACATCCGCAAATGTGCCAGAATCCAGGCCTTCAGACCAGACGTAATCTGCAGATGGCAGCGGGCAAGCCATAGTAAGGACGGTACGCAGTGGAACTCCTGTCCAAGTGACGTTACCTATCCGCCAAAGAGCGGTGGTCGCAGGTGCCAAAGGACTTCCGAAGCACTCATGGGTCGACTGAACGGATGTAGACGGCAGCTTCAGCAGTTGCTTGAAGGTGAGAGCGAATGGTCGTTCGACTAAGCCATCGATCACAACCAACCATTTCTCGATATCGACGTCTACTGCGCCCATGTGAATTGTTTGAAAAAGATCTTCCTCTTTGGTAACCGCTTCAGATAATGTGTGTGGCCGTGGAGGGTGACGAATGTAAAAACCATGAGCTTGTGCTATCGCAGCTTCTCGTTCCAGGCCCTTTTCCGGGACAGATGACACATCGTAACCATCGATGCGAGCCATTTGGAGATCGCAGGTTTATCAGCCAGGAATGCAGGAACGTGGTGTCTTCGCTTAAAGCTTTGGGCACGCGTCTATTCTTGCGGGTTCGCGCTGGCAAAAATACTCGGGTTACAATGATGAAGTGTGCCGGCCTGTATAGTTCAAGATGTAAGAACGTATTACGTGGCGTTCACCGAGGGAAAAGTTGACTGGGAACAGGATTTCGCGCTAGGCGGTTATTTAACACCGATAGACGCAGACGTCCAGATAGCAAAGAGCGTCTTCACAAAGCTCAAAGGATCATGCTTTAATAAGCAAGTTTTGTAATAAATCAGGTTTGCTACCGCGCTTACAGACCTTTCTAGGTCGTTCTTGTTACAGCTACAGCAGATGACGATCGCGCTGTTTAGTAGCACTTACTTAGTTGTTAATTCTTGAGGCTTCAAACACTACCTTGGTAGTCTGAAAGATAATCGACTGCGTTGTTGCTGTCGTGATCTTTGATGCAGAAGTTGGGGTGGTGAAGGTGCTGGCGGGCACCGCCAACTGACCATCCCGCACCGCATTTGAACAAGATAGAGTTGGTGTACTAGCCAGAACATGGTTACGATACTACACTGGATGATTGACGGTATTGAACAGTTACAGCTATAATTTTGATGAGTTTGCGTCGGGCACGGAAGAACCTCCGCCGCTAGATGCTTTGATATGTGGGTGGGGCATAGTTTCGGAGCTGCCAAGGTACCGGTACCCCCACAGCTATACGAGACTGGAGTCATTAGTACTGCACGGCTGCGCGTCGTTTGACTCTACAACAAACGTCTGTCTCTTTTGCCTCAATTTTTTCTGCACACAACAATGGCAGGGCCGATCCGAGTAGCCGCGTGTCACGCGGCGCCAGTCTTCCTTTCAGCGAAAGCAACTACACAGAAGGCGGTGTCGTTCATCAAAATCGCTTCAAAGAACTCAGCAAACCTTGTTATATTTCCTGAAACATTCATTCCTGCGTTCCCGGTATGGAGCGCGCTGCGTGCACCGACTGAGAACCACGATTTGTTCAAGCAAATGGCAGAACAGTCAGTTCTGGCAGATGGGGAAGAAATCCAAGCTCTGCAGTCTGCAGCCCAAGAGCACAACGTATATCTCAGCGTTGGCTTCTCTGAGAAGACTCGCTACAGCTCAGGGACACTGTTCAACTCCAACATATTTATTGGTCCAGACGGCCGAGTCCTCAACCTTCACCGCAAGCTCATGCCTACCTTCTTCGAAAAGCTGACCTGGGCCCCCGGGGATGGACACGGTCTAAAGGTTGTCGAAACGCCTTTTGGCAACATCGGAAACCTGATTTGCGGCGAGAATACGAATCCTCTCGCAAGATACAGCCTCATTGCCCAAGCTGAGCAGCTGCACATCTCAACATGGCCTGCTACTTGGCCCACTCGTGTTGCAGACCCTAACTCGGTTCAGGAAGTGAAAGGAAAAAACTATGACAACGTTGCAGCCAATAGAATCAGGGCAGCGGCGCATTGCTTCGAGGCCAAAGCTTTCGGGGTGCTCTGTAGTGGGCACTTGGATGATGGAGCCATTGAGGCTATCGCTGCAGGCGCTTCGGATGCTGAGCGTATTGCAACCATACTGAAAACTTCACAGCGTGGAGCAACTATGTTCCTGGATCCCACTGGGGCACCCATTCCTGGATTCACTGTCGATGAGGCAACCGGAGAGAAGAAAGAGGTAGACTTCCTGCAAAAAGAAGAGGGCATCTTGTACGCAGACCTCAACCTCGCAGACTGTGTGGAGGGAAAGCAATACCATGATGTCGTCGGTGGATATCAAAGACATGATGTTTTCAAATTGACCGTCAACCGAGAGAGGCAGGTGCCAATCAGATTCCACGACCCAACTCCACCAGCCGCTGAAAGAAACGATCACGAGGTCTTGTAGTTGCATAAGTATGGTTCAATCTGCAATACCTGTGTCTTACAATAGTCTTCCATTTCTGTGTCTAGATCGTGGACCAGGCATTGTCAACTGGCATGAGCACACCGTTCACCTTTTTTGCTTCGTCCGATGCAAGAAATACGATCACATTGGCAACATCTTCCGGGCTGATATCAGTTTGAGGAATTCCTTGGGCATCGCTTGGGGTGTGCAGCCCGATGACACCACTAACACGGTTAGCATCACCTCGACCATCATGGTCACGGTTTACGTACGAAGAAGCCAAGTAGGCTGGTAAATCCCAGTCTTCTCTTTGAATCGATGACTGGATATTGGTTGCAACACCTTTTAGTCGTTAGCCTTTGGTGACTCTCTGATTCAACATTACAAGCCTTACCGCCTGGTAGGACCGCGTTGCAACGAATGCCTTCGTTATGGAACCTCCAAGCTACATTCTTGGTTGCTCCAACGAGACCATGGTTGCTGGAGGTGTACGCAACGCCCGCTGTGGCACCGCTAGTAGCTGCCTTACTCGCAACATTGATAATAGCGCCTCCTTTGTGCTCCTTCATACTCGGCAGCACAGCGGCCATCAATCGGATAGGAACCGTGAGATTGATGCTTAACACACGTTCCCATTCCGACTCTTTCACTGTATCTACACTACCGAAGGCATCCATAACACCGGCAACGTTCGCTAGGATGTCAACTTTTGGGCCGTATTCCTGGATACACGCAGCTACGGCTTCGTTGGCGGCATCGGGCTTTGTGAGATCGACCTGGTAGAAGGTGAAACCTGATTTATCGAGTTCCTGCTCGAATGGAGAGATGTCAATGCCAAATACCTTGGCTTTGCGGGCGAGCAGGATCTGTGTAGTTGCAAAACCGATGCCGCTACTGCAACCGGTGACAATGGCAACTTTGTTTTCGAAAGATGACATATTGAATTTGTTGAAAAGAGACAGACCGTCTAGTTGGCTCTACATCCAAAGTTATATAGCTCTTGGGCGCAACTCTCAACACCCATATTACCGCATGTATCGTATTCACCGTATACTAGTGGGCGCAATGTCGGCGAGCTCGAAACTTGAGCCGCGACTGAAAGCGAATGCGATTCGTATGGGCTTGTGGTGTGTAGGTCCAATGCAGTCCTCCGGAATCACCTCCGCTACGATGCGGTGGAACAATCCAAGAACACGACGGTAAGCACCGCAACATTTCGCCGCAGGGTCAAGGTCGGCACTGAACTTATAAAAAAGGATACTGCATCTTGCTTCGGTAGGTGGGGGGTAGGATATCGCCATTTTCTTCCGCGGTCGCATCTCGGACGAGGCGGTCATGCCGTTGGGATGATTGCCAGTCACGGGTGGTGGGGTGACCGGCTTCCGCTCATCAAGAACCACTCTTCTCTCCGCCCCATCCCACTTATGTTCTATGTCCTGGATGTTTGAGCTGATACTAAAATTGAATCAGCGACTTTCTGGTAGATTTGAGAAGTTTTCGTCTCCACGAAAGAACAACGCACCATCCCAGGGCTACAAGCCATCAGACCTCAGCAACACAAGAGGAGGTATGATAAGCCTTCGAAATTCTCTATTGAAGTCGTAGCGTACTTGAAAAAAAAACGCTCGAGGCCTCCAGCAGTACTCCTTGAGGTGCTACCGCTGAGACATAGACGACTTGCAATACGACGCAAAAGCCAGTATCGCTGATCTCCACATTCTCTTTGTTTTGAGGCCATTCACATCCTTACAACACAGCTACAGATAACGATGATCAAGCCTTTTGGGAGGAAAAGTTTCTCTGAAGCATCTAAAATGGAACCTCGTGGCTCACCCATAGCTGCTCTAGCATCGGAAGACTGTTAAGCCGAGGAGTTCGCTATCAGATACGTTCCAACAGGATGGACCCCTTCCAGCGATTTCATGCTGGATTTATTTGATATTCTCCATGATTTAATTGGTTTTCAGGGTTGCGCGAGCCTTCCAACTTCACAGCAATGCAATTTGTCTTTGCAAATGGGCATGACGACAAACAGGGAATCAACCACATAATCGTCAAAGCACTATCTCCTATCAAGCCCAGGACTACAGGAACGCTCGCACGTAGCTCGACAGTACCGACATCCGTACAGCCCGCAGCCAGCAACGAGGTGATGTACCAAGAAGCAGTGTCATCATTGGACTTTTTGTTGTTATCGTCGTCGCTTTCCTTGTCGAGGTCATGTGATTCGTTATCCCTGTAAATAGTAAGCCTTGACTGAACGAAGGTTTCTAGGGATTTACAACTACTATTAGATCTTACCATGTCCGGGAATTGTAACAAGTCTACAGATCCTCTAGTTCGCTTCTCTGTCTTCTCGTGTTGCTGTTTCGCGGAAATGAAACGCTAATACGAGGCTGAGCAGGATGTTGGGTGTCATGTTTCAGAAACATTACCCGCATAAGCGCCCACCAACTCCTTCCCAATATCGGCGGGCTAACGGCGTTTTAGTAAGGTGCGCGAGAGAACAATTCCGGGAGACGTTAATGTGCGCCCCAATAATTGGTAACGTGCGCCCCTATAAGAGCTATCCAGCCAGTCAGATCCTCTCCTAAGACCCCCCCCCCCTGCAGACCCACTTCTACATTAGGAGTAGACA
>SATU01000570.1:0-18753 GCA_004335285.1 Ascochyta fabae | reverse complement strand
TAAAGGCAAACATTACAGCAAGCTTTAAGGCAACTAGATTAGTGCCTAGAGATCTATTAGTAGTGCTATTAAAGCTTGATGTTAAGGTCTGCACGCTAATACTGCTGCTCTTAGAGGAGCTCTAATGGAACCCTAAGACACCTACCAACGCTAATAAGATCTAGGCTTAATTAACGCTGCTTCGCGATTGTATTTAAAAGCACTAAGGATTGTCACTAACTCTAATAGTTAAGATTGTTGATTAGCTGCAGAGAGGCACAGCAATGCTGCTGCATAGGTAGATGTTATTAGCAGCCTAAGTGCTACAGCTTAAAGCGTTAAATAAAGCAGCCTCTAAGCGTAAATTATAGAAAAGAAAGCGTATTTAGAAGGGCAAAGACCTATTAAAGGAAGAGGCAAAGGACTTAATAGCTTAACACAACATTAAGGCGCAGGTTAAAGAGGAGAGTTGTAAGGGTAAGGATTGAATAGGTGCAGGCAAGAGCAGTAAAAGGCACTATAAGCACTACAGAGAGATTAGTTACAATTTACACACTTGTAAGAAAGATATAGTAGAGGTTAATAATTAATATTCTGTACTGTAAGCTACAGTACAACGTTGTAGTGTTGTACTGTTGCAGTTAGTAGGCCTAACAGCTTGTTAGGGCGCGTTACTTGCTTATCTGCGTTACTCGCTATGCACTTACGTTATAGCTAATTAGCTTAGTAGTTGTTTCTAAGGAGTTTATTAGTGTCTCTCTAAGGGCTGTGCACTTTATAGCAGACAACATCTATATTATCTCTATTAGTATTATTTATAGACAGCTAAGCTAGGGATATAAAGCTTAGTAGCTGCTTATAAACTGTAAACACGCGTGTAGAGGTATTAGACAAGAATAAGCAAGACTACTAAGATAGGGAAGAGAAGAGCAAAGTGTATATAGATGCTAAGTATAGCACTATACACGCGCACACCTATAAGAGCATAGGCTAGAGAATGCTGCAAAAGTACTATAATATTAAGGCTAATAATGTACTAGTTGTAAAAGCTGCGTAAATAATACTACTAAGTAGGATGCTATATAGTAAGATAATTAATAATTATTAGATAGATCTATAGATACCTACTTATAACCTATTATTTGTGTGTCTTACATTAAGCTCCTAGATAGAAGCGTGCAAAAATGTTAATAAAGAATTCTACTAATACATCTTAGTGCTTACTAGCCTATCTATTGTTTCCTATGTAAGTTTAATACTAAAAACGTACTATTAATAAGAGTATAACCTATTTAGCTTTAAAGAACACCTGTTATGTTTTGTACACAGATAATAATGCGCATAAGAGATGTAGTATAAGCAGTATATAGCTTTAACACAACATAGAAAGAGTACTTAAGTTAGCTATCTACCCTACTAACAAAGAACTTCTACTATATAGCTAAAGACCTAACTAAGGCATAAATATAACCTTCCTACTTTGTTATTTACTAATGCTAACGCCTTTAAGCCTACTTAATAGTAGTTCCTGCATAGCGTAATTATATAAATTCTATTAGAAACTCTCTATAGCAAGACACAAGACGCGCTTACTATAAACCCTAATAGTGCGCAATACTTTAAGAAGCTTAGTAGAATAATAATATGTTTTCTTTGTATATAGCTATAGTAGGCTTTAAAGGAATAGAAAGATAGGTTACACGCAATATAGAATACATTATCTTAGCTTCTACAAAGTATATATAAGAGACTATAAGGTGTAGTGCTAATACTATAAAGGTCCTTACGCAACGTTGCTACATTAATAGAAGGGATAGGCAGAGCGCCAGCAGAATGTAGTAAGAGATAAGATAATAGCAAAGGTATAGATATGCATATAATAGCTAAAAGTAACAGACACTTATATACTAATAATACAAAATAAATACACTAACAACTTAAATAACCTACTTAGCAAAGATAAGGCGTTGTTGCCTAATATAGAGATAGAAAGCGTTGCAGCTATAGATAATAAAGTAACTTAGAACATGCATTATTAGATACAAAGGTTACTACTAGAAACCTTACTACCTAATAAGACGTGCAATGCAAGACAGGACACTTCTACTTTAGAAGTAGGTAGAAATAATAATCTATTAGTTATAGAACAGCAAAGCTATAATTAAGAAGGTAATAGCAGTTTAAGAAAGGCATATAAAACTTATGCAGTAGGGTTAGAGTGCGTAGATAGATTAATACACACTATTTATATTAAAAGGCATATAACGCTTTAGGAGTTTTAGGTATTATGCATAGTAGATAATACATTAATTGCAATATAGAAGGATAATAAGATTATTAGTTTAGACTATAATATAAGCAGCTTTTGTAAAAGGCTATAAGTAAGGAAAAAAGAGAGAAAAGTACAACTCTACTGCTTTATTAATAACCTATTAGAAGAGAGCGCAGTCTATTTTAACAGCTTAATAAATAGCGCAATGCAAACTAAACTAATAGAAAGAAGAAGCTAAGAAGAAAGAAGAGGCTAATAGCCTATAATAGCTATATATAAGAAGTAGTTTTGTGTATATATACTGTCTACACGCCTGTACTATACTATATAGCATAGTATAAATTAAGAGAGCATGCACTTACTATAAGGTATAATGCTACTATAATAACTATAAATGTACTATACTATATAGTATAAATTGCATAGACATACAACTATAACAAGGCATAGTAGGGTGTAGCAACATTTATGTACTATAGGGCAAGATATAAATTTAGATACTATAGAAGAACTATAAGGCATAGTATATATTAAGGCAACATGCATGTACTGTAAGGCATAGTACAAATTTAGAGACTATAAAATAAGTATAAGGAATATATAGTACTATACATAGTAGAGTTAGTTGTATATATTATCTAGTACTACAAGTAATTTAATATAAATAGTAATAGCGTAATTAAATCTACGTGTGTAGTACCTAGAAGCAACTTCTATACTATAGCCTACAGTATAAGTAGCTAGATTAGGATAGTATCTAGCACTTGCATGCGTTGCGTGTATTAAGGCAGTAGAACACGTATCTAGAATATAGCACAAGTATTCTATATTATTAGGCAGTTATAGAATATAGCAACCTATTATCCTGTTATTTTAGCTGTTTTAGCTGTGTTTTCTAACGTTAGGGCTGTTACAGCTATTAGGTAGACGTTAAGCAAACGTGCTATGCGTACTAGCAACTCTACATTTCTACATTTTTTTCCTAATATACAAAGACGCACACGTAAGAAGTATACTAGCTACTTCTTATTAATAGCTATAAGAGCTATAACTCCCTTAACTTCTAATAATACTAGAAAGAAGTAAATATTATTACACTATATATACCTCTACACTTATTACACCTCTTATAACTACTTAATGTAGGTTATTTTGCCTCTCTAAAGAAGGTGTATAGGCGCTAAGCTAAGAATCTTATATATAACTATATTACTTATATTACTAAGACTAAGTTCCTACTATGCTTTATAGGCGCCTATAAGGAGACATTTACTTTTAGCAATATCTAAGGAGGCTTCTAAGGCGCTAGATTAGTCCCTTTTAACCTAGAATAGGTTATAATAGGTCTTAATATCTGCCTATATACTCTACTACTACTTCTTGTAGAAGATGCTCCCTAGCAGTCCTAAACCCTAAGTAATACCTTGCAATTAGGGTCATAATTAACGCTAGTTTAAGAGAGGATTTAAAGGTATATAAGCAGCTTACTAACTTTAATAGTTAAGGCCTTTAAAAAGCTTGCTAAAGGCGCAGCTATTATTGCACACAAGCTAGTGTTAGCTAAAAAGGAGATTACTAGGCTTTAAATAGCAAATAAGGCTGCTACGCAACGTAAATTAAATAAAAGAAAGTAGTTATAGAAGAATAAGGTCCTAATAGCTAAAAAAGGCCTTTAATTAACTACTCTAACTAAGTTTAGGGCGTATAGTAATAGTAAGAAAGCAAAGAAGCAAGTATATGCTAAAAAAGAAGAAGTAACCTAAAGACACTATATAGAGTGCTATAATATTAGATATAACTTGTATACATGTAAGAAGGCTATAGAAGATATTTCTAAATAATATTATATACTACACTACTGTATACAAGGCTAAAGTAGGCTAATATAAGCTATAATAGAGTAGAGGTTTAGTGTAGTCTTAGCAGAGTAATCTGCTTACCTGTTTAATCTACTTACCTGTAGAGTATGTTATCTTATTTTATCTTATTCTATCTTATCTCACCTTACTAAATCTACCTTACATTATCTAAATTAGCACAGTAATATAAAAAAAGAAATTAAAATTAAAGTAAATAAAGAAAGATAACAAGTGCTGGGATCTGTTTCTAGAGGGGTAGCGCGCTATTAAGCACTTAGAGGTAGAGGATATAATTGCAGAGTAAGGACAGACATATCGCTACTAAAGGGTAAGAGCGATTCTCTCGGGTTATATAGTTACGCTACCCCTGCTGTTTAATTGGGTTACTGGCTCCTCATGCGGAACACTCGGAAGCAGTGGACCTGACAATAAGCAAGTTTTAATCAACTAATTTCTTGTGTAAACACACTAAGACATGGGCTCTTTGTTAGTTTGGCTGAAATGGTAATTTACATCAAATAGAAATCCCAGCTCGGTGAATGCATATCTTCATTACTAGTGTACACCACGACTCGCTACGTGTTCAACTCCTAGTCATACTGCTGCAAACATCTACGGGTTCTCCTTGGCAAACTTGACACCCTTGCTGATGTTGCCCTTGAGGTCGGCCAAGCAGGCATCGAGCAGCTTCTGCTCGTAGTCCGTGACCTTGCCAACGGGGTGGATCTTCTCGACACCGTTGGGGCCGAGCTCGACGTTGGAGGCAAAGTACTCGACGCCCTGGTCCTTGTACAGAGGGGAGTCGACAAACGTGGGCTCGATGACGTTCTTCTGGCCCTGAGCGGCCTTGAGCAGCGACTCGGTGAAGCGGGCACCGGCCATGGCCATGGACAGCGTGGCGGATCCAGCGCCCTCCTTGGCCTGGACAACCTCGTCACCGCCAAACTGGACGCGCTTGACGTAGCTGTCGAGCTGCTCGCCCGTCAGGTTGTAGCCAGACTGCGACAGCAGAGGGACAATGGTGGCGCCCGAGTGGCCACCGACGACGGTGATGTTCTCGCTGGCGGGGTCGTTGTTCTTCAGCTGCGAGATGAAGCGCGAGGCACGGACAACGTCGAGGGTGGTGACACCGAAGAGGCGCTTGGGGTTGTAGACGCCCTTGGCCTTGAAGACCTCGGCGGTGATGGGGACGGTGGAGTTGACCTGGTCTAGTCAGCAGGTGCCTTCTACGTGTACGGCTTGGCCATGCGCACCGGGTTGGAGATGATGAGGATGTTGGCCTCGGGGGCGTGCTCGGCGGCGGCCTTGGCGAGGTCGCGGACGATGGAGGCGTTGGTGTTGAACAGGTCGTCACGGGTCATGCCGGGCTTGCGAGGGACACCAGCGGGGATGACAACAATCTCGGCGCCCTTGAGGGCGTCGGCCAGGCCCGAGGGAGTGGCGGCATGTCCGGTGACCTCGCTCTTGGTGTTGATGTGGCCAATGTCGGCAGCGACACCTGCGGGGGCGTCAGTAGGCAGTCGTCGGGAGGGAGGCGCGCGGTCGGCTTACCGGGCGCGAGGCGGATGTCGTAGAGCGAGAGCTTGCTGACGCGAGGGTTGAGCTTGAGGAGCAGCGAGAGCGGCTGGCCGATACCACCGGCGGCACCGAGGACCGTGACCTTGGAGGACTGCAATTGACTACATTAGCACAGGCCGTCCCAATGGCAGCTATCGACATGTCCGCTCAACAACAAAAGCTGCTGCACCGGCGGCGTGTGCGTGCGTGTGCGTGCGTACCTGGCGGGCCGATGCGGAGAAGGCGCGGCGCTGGGCCTGGGCGAAAGCGTTCCTGGCAGCGAACATGATGGATGGATGGGCTGGGGAGGAAGATGACTGGGCTGGACAATGCAGATGGAGGATGGTGGAAGCGCGAGAGATTTGCCATGACAGCATCAGTGCCAAGCCGTCAGTGCTCCCTCCTGCTGTCGTCCGGGACACGGGCGCGCTGTCAGCCCCACCTCGACGACCTTCACCCTTTGCCCGGCGGGCTTCTCTCGTAGTGTCCACGTTCGTCTACACATGGTGCGTCCGTCGGTCAGTTGGAAGCGGGCGCATTCATGTAGAGGTGTTTCGACTTGCAACGCAACTAAACAATCACCACAATCACAGAGCATGACGAAGTAGCTTTGCAGGTCCAAAAATCAATTCGTGTACACAGTTGGCTCGGAGGTTTCGCCGATCTCGCCTTGCAACTTCCACCACCAGCAATATCATCAAGAAGGTCTAGCAGATGACAATCTCTCACTCTCACTGCAAACAAAGCACTTGCTCGTTCATGATGCGAGAATTGCTGTGATTCTATTCTAACCGCGTGTGCAAAAGTGCGGTCGCAACATAATATCTAGTAGATAGAAGAGATACGAAGAAAAAACCTCCAACGCCTACGCTATGCTTGACTGCACAAAAGAAAAATGTCGGCAGCAGCTCTGGAAGAAGACGAGTGGCGTGCCTGTAAAGGTGGATACAAAAAGAAAGGAAAGTCTGGTGAGTAGTAGCTGAGCCTGGCTCACTACAGAGGTGCATAGTTGATGCAACCACTGATGTGGAACACATTATCCGGTCGACGATCGAAGATGTAAGTCGATGAGGCGGCGACGATACATCTCAGTACTCCGACCAATGACACTTCTCGCCAACCTTCTCAAACTGAGTAGCCCGCAGCACCCGCCGCCTTGCACGTTCCTCGCGGCCGAAGCAGCAGAACAGGCGAGCGAAGCCGCTGCGTTTCCGCGGTACCAGACCATCGAGCAGCGTGTCGCTGGCGGAGTCGTTTGATGTCGAGGATGCGGGGCTGAGAGGGATGGTTGCGTTGATGAAGATGAGGGAGTCCTGGTTGCGATGCCGTGTGTTGGGCGTTGTCTGTTGTGACTGGCTTGCGAGTGTTTCTGACGATGAAGATGGTGTCGAAAATGACGTATCGAGGGATTGCAGCATGGAACGGTTGGCTCTTGGTGATTGTGGCAAGCCTTGTGGTGATTGTGTGAAAGAGGACATGATTGTATTGTATGTGTTGGGTTGAGCGTCGAGCAAGTCGGTGGATTTCAAGTTGAAGTGCTGCTTATATTCACAGCTGGTCTTGAATCACGGCTGCTCTTGAATGCAAGGCTTATATCGAGGGAAACAATGTTTGTATAAGTAAGGATCGCTCCAGGCGTCGAAGAGGAAGACTGTTTATGCCGTCGTGCGACCTGCGGTGACCGGTGTATATGATGTTCAGGGGGCAACCCCACGCTAAAGTCGAACGCCTGGCGAGGTGTGCAAGGGTGCGCGGCGCTGCGCTGATCCGTAGCCACGAAACTCTTCCGCTGTAGTTGTACGTCTGACGCAAGGCAACCTGTTACCCGTCTGTGGTTGCTGCGGTCTCGATACCTATCTTTGTCTTCATTCCACGGATGCAGAGGTACCGTGCAGCATCGCACGTCGCGGTGTTGGTCGCTGAGGCGTGTTCGCCAGTGTTGAATTACCGTCTGCTGAAACCACACCCTCTTTATGCGGCAAGGCTGAGAGCTGATGGACAAAATCGCTTGGTCCGGGCCTGATAAGCAGGCATTAAGGCGTTCCCGACAAACAAGGCAGCATGGTTGCCTGTTGGGTTGCCGGTGTCCGTTGTCCGTACTGCACCCCTTGAAACGCCATCAACGTCGCACGTTTGGTGGAAACGAACGCCCGATCCTCAAGGCCGTTGCATTAAGGCCGAAGTACACTGCCTGAGGCCGCCGTCTATGGTTGATGAAAGACCATCTCCGCAAACTTATGCGTGCGGTTAACGTTGTATCTTGATGAAAGACGATGTGGAGCCTGCTGAAGCAAGGCTCGGTCGGTGTTCTCTGGCTTCGCAAAGGGTGCAGCGAGGGGCTCTAGAGTGGGACCAGGGTGCACGCTCAGTAAGGACAATTTGCCTTTGCAATAGAAGTGATCATATGAACACCGCTTTCCAGGGCATTGGAAGGGTGAGGTGGAAGGTAGTATTGAAGAGTGGCGTCGCTGTCGTCCTCCGCAACGTCTTCCCTTGCGCAACGCTGACCTTTGTCATGATCAGACTTCATCTTCAACACCCGTTTGCTCAAGACAATAGCTATGCGTCATAGACGGGTAGACTGGTGTATGTTCATCTGAAGGCTTCCGTTGTTACGGTGATCGTGGCTTTGACAATTTTTTCTGTTGCACAGCATCTGCATGCCCTACAGACACGGCCGTGTCTGCAGTCATGTATATTTGAACGACTCTGCTTACCGGTCATCGCTGCAGCAACCGCTCCTGTGCGATTTTACTACTGCGGCCCATGGCTCAGCCAGACCAAGTCACTCCAGCAACCTCACCAGACGGCATAGCCTCTTATTCACGTTCGAACACAGCCGGTAAAGCTGTGCACTGGTCGTCAACCGCCGTCTGCAGAATCTGACGGATGCTGCGGCGACCTCAACCATCCCAGGAGCCACGCTAACTCAAAGTCGAAGCCGCAGCAGAGCCCTGCCTTTTGCGCCTCGAGTCCACTTGGACGCACCGCAGCGGATAGAGTCGTGTTACTTGAAGGAATCGTACACCGAGGTTGGATCGGTTGGACAAGAAAAGAAGCGCAGATCCACCTCTTGAGAAGTTGCCTCCAATACAACAGATGACGTATCTTGGCCTTGTCGAGACCTATATTCATCTGACTCAACGACAGTCTACTTGATTTGGCTTGCTGCAGCAATTTGTTGCCGTCCTACGACGCAACGTTGAAAGCCCTTGTCGCTCCCACCTCTGTCATCGGCTCAGAGCTAGCCACTTGGCCTGCTTCAACACAGGCGGCATTGTACCTAATATGCTGACATGTGCATGAATCTGAGTCGCGGCATGCAGCATACCTTCGAAAGTTCCTCCTGGTAGTTCCGCTACAGTTCACACTGTTCAGCATGACTTAGAATGCGATGCAAATTGCCCTGGACGCGAAAATAATGCATGCTAGACAAGCGAAGACTGTAGAAGGCCTGGGCTTCTTCGTGCAGTTTGCGTTCGAACTTTGTTCGTAATACGGCGGATTTGCCTAGATGTGAAGGCTTGAAAGAGAAGGAAGCTTAGAAAAACAACGAGTCCTCACGCACTTTCTGCTGAGAGTGAGTCGTTGGACGTGGAGATGTTCGATTCTCTGCTTATCCCGCTATTTGTTCAGAGCAATGACGTATGCGCTACGTAGGGCGGCTGCAGCTAAATTGCACGTCTTCACTCCTCTTGCTGGCTCACCTCAATCATATCTGGAGGCCTGAAACACACTACAAATTTCGGAGTTACCGACAAGACGCTGGGTAGAGCCTGGTACGCACCTACCGGTGCCCTGGTCGTCCGAAGCATGCAGCCAGTACGACGTTCGAACCGCTCTCTTGTCCAGCGTTGCTCTATCATGGCCAGCTCAACCCACAATTCAAACATCCGCCAACAGTGGAGAAGAACAGAAACCAAGAGTCGTCTGTCTTTCAGATTCCTGGTCCGGCTTCGGTGGGGATCCCTGTGCGATACTGCCTTGGGGCCGAAGTGCAGTCGCCCTGCAAAGCCAGAGAACAGCCTCAACGTTTTGTGCATACTTATCTGATATGCATACGGAGTCCTAAGGACAGTATTGAACAATGACAGAACTCGTATTCCAGGGCAGTGGCAACGCTGCGCGGCCGGCAGTACAGACCGATACCGACGACAAATGCCACGCGCAGGGAGAATTCTCCAGCCTGGGTATCGTTTTTGTACGATTATGTCTAACTAAGGACTCGAAGATGACAGCGTCGCATCGCAGTACACCTTTGGAAGGATACGAGAGCCGAAAGCCACAACGAACACCGTGCGCCCTGACCACTTCGGTTTGGAATACAGCACTGTTCTGCCTATAGCTGAGGATGTTACGATCAACCCCAGACTCGTGTCGTAATTGGCAGTGACGTTGGTTATCCGGCTTCAGCGGCCGAGTCATGCTGCTTCACCGGTGGAAAGGGGACGATTCGCGACCGCGCGGAGAAATCCAAGACTGACGTGACTCAGTGTTCGTGCAACGCGCGCTTCTATTGTCTGTTTGACGTTCGATGTTGCGCTAATCGATCGAATGCCTGCGACAGTCAATCGAAAACCTCCAAATGAACTGATCAGCTGCCAGTCGTAAACCAGCTACCATGAGCCGCTGACGACATCTCGAGAGGCTCGATAACATTCACCGCTGCTCAAGGGTCTTTGACCAATAAGCTCTGATCGCAGCACCCATCTAGGAACCTCGTCTCGGTGACAGGACTGCGGCTCTTTGGGCTCTGCTTGGGGATGTTACATGGCGGTCTAGAATGCTATCATGGCCACGGCGCCACGGCAATACACATCAGCTGTTTGTACCACTACTTCACTACAGCTTGCCTCGCGTCGCCTTTCCCAACGACCTCGTGCCTTACTCAGACAGTGTCGTTTGGCTCAGATCAGCCCTACTCGCATTGTTCGCGTGTCGGCAGAACCAAATCCGTGGTCCGGCTGCACAGACCTTTGATATCACTGGTGACTGTGACTGCATATCACGATTGGCTTAGGTGAGATGGTACAAGCAAGCCACAAGCTCATACCATTGACCACACCTCACAGTATCCCTCTGAACCTCGATCACCACTATAAAGACTTATGGTCTACCAACTGAATCTCATCATAACATCTCTGTACACCACTCGACATTTACGCAGGATACAAATCACGTCAAGCTGGACTCCTAATCGTAAAGAACCGAGTATACATAGGCCAGATAATCACAGTCTCTCCAAGCGTTAGCCTCCGCATGCCATCGGCCTTCCTGGCTATAGCTGCAATCAACATTACCAAGTCTGGAGTCTACAACCCGATAAGGTGAGTAACACCCTTTCCAATTACAGTGCATGAGCTAACACGTTCTGGTACAGCCGAAAGTATAGAGACGACAAAACACCGCGCTAGTTGCCGACCATGGGTATAGGGAATGACCCGAGCAATCTGCCAACATCTGGAGAGCCGGACATTGACGATGTACATGCAAATCCCTCGGCTTCAAATCCAGATCCATTCAAATTCAGTCATGGACTTACTGGAGTGGACCAACCCGCCAACTACTTCTTTATCAACGTCTTGGTTGCGACAGTTCTACTTCCCGTAGTTATCGCGATACTATTTCGCATCTTCGTCTACCTTCGAAATGACAGGCGGCGTGTTTCTATTATAGCATCCTGTCGTGGCCAGAACTTCTGGAGAAGAGATCGGTACTCATGTTGGGGCCCGCTCAAAAAACACTTCCTGTATGCTCCTCTTGTGAGCGACCGACACAGCCGTGAGCTCCGACTGACGTCCACTGTTCACGCAGGAACTCTGCCCACACGGCCACAACTATTGGTCATCTTAATTTACGTCGCCAGCAACATCTCATACTGCCTGGCGGTGCCGAAACAGCCACCTGCTCAGCGATTTGCAGAACTTCGAGGCCGATGCGGAGCTCTCGCGGCATTCAACCTGGTCTTTACGGTTCTGTTTGCTCTTCAAAATAACCCATTCATCTGGATTCTTGGCGTTAGCTACGACACCTTCAACCTCTTCCACCGGTGGACTGCAAGACTGGTGATCCTCGAGTCGATCGCACATGTGGCTGCCTTCATGTACAACACGTACCGTGTCACGTACAGGGGACAAGCTGGTTGGACCAGCATCAAATGGGTTCTCGGGCATTCAGTCTCCTATCAGTGGGGCCTCACTGCCTTTGTGGTCTTCATTTTTCTTCTCTTGCAATCACTCGGACCACTTCGCCGAGCTTTCTACGACACTTTTCTAAGCTTGCATCGGCTTGGAGTGATTGTGGCACTATCTGGGGTGTATTTCCATATGGCAAAGCACGCGCTACCACAGCTTCCTTGGGCATATCTCTTCATTATGTTACTTGCACTGGAATTTCTGGTCAGGATTGGGCGTGTTGTCTACTTCAACTTCTCTTGGAAGCGACGCAATTGGACGAGAGTCACCGTCGAAGCTTTACCCGAGGAAGCAACTCGAGTAACATTCTCCACACCAAGATCGTGGAATCACGGACCCGGGTTGCACACCTACGTGTACTTGCCAAGAGTGGCGCCATTTTCTGTGCACCCATTCTCAGTGGCCTGGCACACATCTTCAGGCTACGCAAGGCTCGACCAAGAGAAACTACCTTCAAGCATCGAGGATCTCAAGATCGAGAACGGACCTAGCACGATATCTTGTATCATACGCGCGCGCAACGGCATGACTCGCTCGCTGTACGACCGAGCTTCGAAATCCAAGACAGATCACATTGAGCTATGGGGTGCAATTGAAGGGCCATACGGTGGAAATCATTCCCTGGACTCATATGGAACCGTCGTCCTCTTTGCTGCAGGCGCAGGCATTACACATCAGTTGTCGTTCGTACAACCTTTACTTGCAGGGTACAGTAACAACACTTCAGCAACCCGAAAGATCTTGCTCATCTGGTGCATACCCACCATTAAATTGGTCGAGTGGATATTTCCATGGTTGGAGGAGCTTGCCACAATGCCAAACTTCTGTGACATCGTCCGAGTGCGGCTATATGTCTCGCGGTCTACCTCGGACGCAGTGGAGGCCATGGCCTTGCCTACTCATTTGGATGTTCATTCAAAGAGATGCGACGCTCAAGAGATTGTGGACGAACAGGTACTTGCGCAAGTTGGTGCCATGGTGGTTACAGTCTGCGGACCAGGACGCTTCAACGACAGTGTGCGCGCAGCTGTAAGGCGCCGTGTAGGCCTGCGCAGCATTGACTTCTTCGAGGAAGCATTCTCGTCATGAGGACCTGCATAGATTAACAGAGGGTGTAGGACGATGGGTTCGGCTACACGCACCGACATCCGGGGCAGCAGCCGGATCAGCATTCTCGTGTAACGTTACTGGTGTGAGACGGAGTGCCTTTCTAACATCGCATCGCGTTTGGCACGGAAGCCATTGGCGGTTTTCGTTCAATTCGGCATTTTTTGGCGAGTCAACCGTATTTGTGGCATTTGGAAATAGTCAGGCTTTTTGTAGTGAACATTGTGACACTATTGACACTCGCGCCCTCCCGAAACGGCGAAAGGGCGCGATAATCCCCCTACTGTTTCTTCGCTATTATAGTTACCTCATACAAGCCAGAGAAAGCCCTTGTTCATGGGTTGATGTTCGCTTCTTCTTGATGGTCGACCACTTGAGTGGCTTCACAAGTATTGTATCGAAACGGCTACGCTGATCCAATCTCTCCGGTGCATATGATCTAGTTCATACAGTGTGTGGTCGGGGGATGGCAAATTCTAGCTGGTGCAATCTGGGTTGAGCATGTTACTTAACTACGAGTCGTGAAATTGCAAAACTTGAAGGGTTGGTACGCCTTCTTGTCTATCTTGGTACAACCACAAGAAGAGCCCACACAGGAAAATTTTGAATCGGACCCTTATACGCGCACGAACCTCTCACTATGCTTTCAAACCAACTCACACTCACGACGTCTAAAAATATCAGCTACACCTGTTTGCCTTGACCTGGCCTTGCAGAATGAACTCACACCACCAAAGCTGCACCACGTCGAGCTTCCTCAAGTGGCCCGCATAACAAGATGACCCCATTACAGACTTTCTCAGTAGCAGCAGAGCTTCCAAGACGTTGCCAACCTCCGGAACACTTATATATCATTATTGACGATATTGCGTTCCCCACTGTCGATTATAAAAATGGCTCGGTCATCACTCCCAGGACTGGTGACTTCCATGCAAGGCAGCGTTTTACCTGCGAGGACGTTTCGAAGGATAGTCTTCGTTTGCATCTCAAGAACCGAGACTCTTCAGTCGCCGGGTCGTGCCTTATATCGACCTTTGAGAATGAAGGTATGTCGATCGTGACTATCGGCAGCCAACACTGACGACAAACCAGAAAATGCGCTGAGAATGCCTCCATTTCGTGCTGAAGAGACGATTATAAGTAGAATATGCATCCCCCGTGCCACAAAGTTGATAATAGACACATCGAAACTGCATGCAGGGTGGATAGACACGTCTTCGGGGAGGGTGCCAGTCTGGCTCGAGCACGGCGAGCTGCCTAAAGTGCCCAAAGGTGTGCTCTATATGACTTCGGAGGGAGTCGAAGCATTTGACTCGAGCATCTGGATCTGTATCGCAGAAGTGCGGGACATCCTTGGACTGAAGCCACATCATGGGGAGAAGGGCGAGTGGCTCGCTTGTGGACATATTTCGAGGAGTATGGTGGAAGCGCAAGTCGTGCTGCATGATTATCGAGGGCAGCGACAAGTCCTGCCACCACTGTTGCCGAGGAGGACCGGCTCCATCAGATCAATTTCCTCAGAAGAGCAAGACCAGCATTTGAAGCGGCAAATTGCTAGGAACAAGGCGTCGAAGGAAGACTTGCGATCAAGGGCAGTAGCGAAGAAACAAGCAGGCAAGAAGACAGTATCACTGCTGAAACAGGCAGCAGAGAACAGACAGGTATGATATGCTCCCATGAGATATGAACAGTAAACTAACATAATTTGAAATGCTCAGAAACAAGCTGAACGCAAATCTGCTACGGAAATACCATGCAGATCTTCAATACAAGAAAAGAAGTTGAAACAGCAAGCCACCTTCCCATTGCTGTCAGAACCGGCTGGAAGAACCATTGTCGATCAAAATTCCACTTGCTACGCTTCAGTTCGGTCACCCAAGCTTCGACAGGCGCTCGAGCGGAATCAGGCTTCAAAGTCATATGGCTCTCTTTATAGCCCGCTTCTTTCACCCACGCCAATTCCTCAAATCAAGAGGTATGAGCTTGAAGAGCGCCTTGACCTTGAAGAAGCGATATATTTATCTCTGTTGGACGACTTTAACAGTCTGGGTGCTGGGGAAGGCCCTTTATCTCCATACCGAAGAGATGTGCAAGACAGAGCACTAGTAGAAGAGGACCCATATGAACAGACTTTCGATGACCTTCCACAACAGAATCGAATCCCTCTTGGTACTGGAATTGGAAGAGAAAGAGCGTTCGATGAAGACAGAGAAACTCTTCCGCCTTCGGAACGCCTCCGTCGCGCTCGAGCAGGGAAGAAGAGAGTAGGCTTCGTTGAACCTCACGACGAAGTAAATGATGTTCTGGACTCTGTTGATAGTGTAAGTAACACAGCATCGGTTTCACCAGAGCTCGTTCACCCCAAGGTCAGGTTCACTCTACCCGAGCCACCACTCTCCAGCGAAGCGGAATCCATATCCGACAACGAACCTCACATCACAGACGAGGATCTAGATTTCAGCGGAGATTTATCGCTCGACGATGGCTCCGCTTCAGACCCCCAGACATCAGCTTCAGAGCGTGCCTTTGGAAGTCGCAAGAGCGGGAAGCTATCCCAGCACAAATCTGCAGGTGCTCACAGATCAGCTCCCAACCTCAAACTCCCCCGAAAAGAACCCCCGCGTCCTAAAAGACCAGACTCGAAGTTTTCCAGGGACATGGGAAGCGACCTCGACAACGACAAGCCACGGTATGCGAAAGTCGATCCGAGGAAAGTGTTTGGAACCAATTTAGGTAGATAGACAAATTCCAACGTCAGAACACAGTAATATAATGAAGGTATTACAAAGTAAAGCCAGCAAACCACACACCCGCGCAACCACAAACCCCAAGCAAACTCACCGTCAGCACCATGCATGGTCCTCGTGTGTGGACCGGGGCGCACCACCGAACCCGCGTCGCGTCGTGACGCACGCGTCCAAACCGACCCACCAATCGTTCCGCCCCCGGCCCAAATCCCCGTCCATTTACCACCACATCACCGTCGTCACCCAGCGAATTACCCCCCTACATCATCACTCCCCAATGCAGCAACTCTTCTCATCCATCGTCGACTGCAAAAAACTTGATTTCGACTGATTCGGCCGTGACTGCCAGGTTTGCGGCTCGTTTCCGTCACTCGTTTCGGTGGACCGAGGCCGCATTGGGTCCGAGAGGGTCCGATGCGGATTGGTGTCTTGTCGGCTGTGCTCGATGGG
Organism: Ascochyta fabae; assembly: GCA_004335285.1. Classification (NCBI taxonomy): domain Eukaryota; kingdom Fungi; phylum Ascomycota; class Dothideomycetes; order Pleosporales; family Didymellaceae; genus Ascochyta; species Ascochyta fabae. Next base: position 2,588 of record SATU01000570.1, on the reverse strand, counting down.
GAATTGTGCGGGTGTTAATGACTAGTAGGGGCTCAGAGGTCCGTATGTTGTCGAATCTATATAATAATTACGACAAAACCATCTCGCGCCGCAGGCGCCTGCACCCCCTGTAAGGGGCACTATTTAACTCTGTTAGGTACCCTCTACCTCCTATTTAATTTTTAGCTATTAATATTGCCTATACGCCTTGCTGTTGCTATACAAAGTTGTTGTTTTCTGTCTATATACTTATAGTGTTAAGCTCTGCTCTTGCCTTACTACTCTTAGGCTGCTACTTTTTCTGTCTAGCAATACTAGAAAACTCTTCTTAGAGTTCTATACCTATACCTGTACACCTATATAGGCACCTATACAGGTTATACAAGATTTGTATAACATCTTTATAGGTCCTATCTTTCCTTAAAAAGGTTTACTAATATGCCTTACCTTCTTATAATACTAGATTTTAATCCTATTATTAGCTAGCTGTTATTCCTTATGTACTGCTCTTGTTGCAAGCTGTATAAGGTGTTTAAAAAGTTCTATTATAACTGTACAAGAGGCTTTTACTAGCTCTATCTAGACTATAGTTCTGTTTGTTCCCTTACTTCTAGGTTGTGTACTGCTAGTTACTAATGTTATTCCTTAGAGGGCTTATTCTGTCTATGCATATGCTTAAAGAAACTTCTCTTCTATCTAGCTAAGCCCCTTATAGAGGCCTTAATTAGAAGATTTAGAAAGCTGTAACCTAACTCTAAGCGCTAGTGCACCTAACCTTAGTAGCTATGTACTATCTATCCCTATAGGCAATAAATATAGCAATAATGCGTTTAAAGAACTTAAGGTCCTACTAGATATCTCTATAAGTAATAAATATAGCAATAATGTATTTAAAGACCTTATAGAACTACTAGATGCCCCTGCTATTGCTACACAGCGCCCTTTAATACCCCTTTTAGAGCGCCCCTACAACAGTACCTATTTTAATATTAGGACCCTAGAGACTATGTGCACTTAATATAAAGCGTACTATTAGGTAGAGGAAAGGCATAGTAGTTTACCTATAAGCGCCTTGTTATTTAACTTCTATTACCTTAATAGGGATATTTAACTTCTAGCCTTTTAGCTACTTCTGCGTTTCCTATACAAGCTGCTTAATAATCTTAATCCTTCTGTCTAGGCATTTTAAAGGCATATACGCGCCTACAACTCTACCTTTGTATTTATCTCCTTAAAGTGCTCTACAGAAGATTATAGATTATGTTTAGGCATTTAAGTCTTCTAGATATATAGTGTAACAAGTTACAACAGAATTGTTTAGTGTTGTAGTGTTCTAGAACTATCCTTAGTTTGTATTAGTCTTGCTCTTAGTGAAGGTGCGCAAAACCTGCGCCGCACGCTATTCTTAGAGAAGACAAGTATTATTCTTACTATTAAATACACCTATTGCTATCCCTCTACTATCTATCCCTAGTGTAAAGCAAGTACTATTGCCTATAACTAGAACCTTACATAATAATACTTTGTTAATCTAATAGTCTAGGGATGGCTCTAACTACTTAAATAAACAGTTAGAGGGTACCTACAAGAGAGACCTAACTACCCTCATCTTAAACTTAGCAGGAGGAAGACACTAGTAGCATTTCCTTAGTTAATAAGAAGATTCTAACCTCTATAATAAGTGCACCTCTATTACTTAATAAGCGCATCTAAGCTGCTTAACGCTAACGTAATAAGCTTTAAGCCTTGCAACGCCTACGCTTACTTAAAGCTAAGATTGCGTAACTAGAGAGTATAAGAAACTACACTGCTCTAAGCATAGTAGAGACTGTTAAGGGGACCTTAAGTGCTATAATACATAAGCAAGGCGCATCTACAACGCTTGCACTGTAACCTGCAAAGCGCTTGCTTAAACCTAAAAACCTAGCTAAATATAAAGGCAAAAACCTTAAGAAATATTGTAAATTCTTCTATTCTTGCAAGGTAGCCTTCTAACTATTACTATAAGAGTTTAGCAACACTAAGAATAGGATCTTCTAGGCAATGCAATACCTGTTAGGAGACCTAAGGGAGTTATAGTACACGTACTTTAAGCGCTTATTTAGAGCGCAGAAAGAGACACCTAGCTAAGAGTACTTTAAATAATACTTGCTAGACTTACTCTCTAACCTTATAAACTATACGCTAGAATTAGCTACAGCGCACGCTTAAGCATTATAATAAAAGGATTAATTAGTCTACACTTTTACAACCTACTTAGAGGTTCTAGAGGATTAACTTACTCTCTATACTAAAGAGTAGAGAGTCTAACACTTGTTCTCTAAGCTTAGACTAGAACTGCAGAGGGCAATTACTAATTACTACTAAGTGCTAGCTACATAGGAAGACTTAGTAGCGTTAGGCTCTATACTTAAGCGTAACCTATGTTGTTTATTACTAATACACACTTCTAGCACACGCTACAAATTAACCTAGAAGCATAAGAAGCAAAGGCAAGGGAATAGTACCCTTACTAATAAGGGCCTATATAATAAGCGCATTATTACTTACTATAAGTGCAATAAGACTAGCTACTACGCTAATAATTATAGAAGTAGTAATTCTAACTC
>SATU01000569.1:0-18760 GCA_004335285.1 Ascochyta fabae | reverse complement strand
CCCCCCCGCCCCCCCCCACCCCCCCCACCCCCTACGCCCCCCGGCGCCCTCTTGCTTTTCCAGGCGTCCGTGTCCCGCGGGTTGGGTGTTGGGTGTGGCTGGTGTGGATGTTGGATGCTGGCTGCTGGATGTTGGATGCTGGCTGCTGGCTGCTGGATGTCGAGTGCTGTGGCTGGTGCGTAGATGTTAGATGTTGGATGTTGGCTGGATGCTGCATGTCAAGTGCTGTGGCTGGTGCGTGGCGGGCTGGCTGGCTGGCCGCCGTGGCTGAGCACTTGGTCCCACGCCCGCCCAAACACCTTGACGCTGTCGATGCTGTCGATGCTGTCGATGCTGTCCCTCCGCCCACCCTCGACAGCAGCGCTATGCGCGTGGCCCTCTCTCACACGCACTCGCGCCCGTCCCTTGACCCCTCTGCACACTCGACCTCTCTCTACCACAACCCTCCGCCTCCCCTCCCACAGCGCCCATCCTATTACTCTTCTGCAGACTCGTCCCATCACCCTTCAGCAGAGTCACCCCCTCTCCACTACACCACCCCCCCGCGTCGTCTTCTCCGGCATCCAGCCCACCGGCGTCCCCCACCTCGGCAACTACCTGGGCGCCCTCCGCCAGTGGGTGCGCCTGCAGCACGACGCCGACCCCGCCTCCACCCTCCTCTTCTCCATCGTCGACCTGCACGCCATCACCGTCAAGCAACACCCCGCCGCCCTCCAGCAATGGCGCCGCGAAATGCTCGCCAGTCTGCTCGCTGTCGGCCTCGACCCAGCCCGCTGCATCCTCTTCGCCCAGAGCCGCGTCAAGCAGCACGCTGAGCTCATGTGGATCCTCAGCTGCTCCGCCTCCATGGGCTACCTCGCTCGCATGACCCAGTGGAAGAGCAAGCTGCACCTGCCCGACAACGCCTCGCCCCTCGCCGCCTCGCGCGACCAGCTCAAGCTCGGCCTCTTCTCCTACCCCGTCCTGCAGGCCGCCGACATCCTGCTCTACAACACCACCCATGTCCCCGTCGGCGAGGACCAGGCCCAGCACCTCGAGCTCACCCGCGACCTGGCCATTGGCTTCAACCACCTCTACGGGCCCCTCCTCGCCGTCCCCGAGACCCTGCTGAGCCCCGCCAAGCGCCTCATGAGCCTGGCTGAACCCACCAAGAAGATGAGCAAGAGCGACCCCAAGCCCAAGAGCCGCATCCTCATCACCGACTCGCGTCAGCTCATCCACGACAAGCTCAAGGCCGCCCTCACCGACTCCATCGACGGTGTAACCTACGACCGCGACGCCCGCCCCGGCGTCTCCAACCTGGTCGACCTGATCTACCACTTTGACCCAGCCGGCGCCGCTTCCCCCGACGAGCTGGCCCACAGTCTGCACGGCCTGAGCATGCGCGCCTTGAAAGAAAAGGCCGCAGACACGGTAGACGAGAGCATGCGCCCCATCAGAGAACGCTACCAAGAGCTCATGGGCGGCAATCAGAAGGAGCTCGTTGCCCACGCCGAGCAAGGCGCCCAGAAAGCAGAAGCCATCGCAGAGTCCACCATGCAGAGGATACGAAACGCCATGGGCTTAGGCTGGTGAGCGTGCCATGCCAGGCTTTGTATAACTATTGTATCACATGCATACATGTATCCTTCTTCTTCTCCACCTTGACATGGCATGGCCCACGTACCCTATCAACTCGACAGGCTGGCTGCAACTTTAGTTTTGTGAATCACGAGCAAGGAAATGACTATGTTGGAGAGATGGAAAGCAGTAGACTTCCAGGGTGTATTCTCATATTCAGTCTCACCCCCTTCTACAAAACGCTCAAGTCATCCATGCTCAAGTCATCAACGCCAAGGTCTATGGGTATGGGAGAACTCCGCAAACAACAAAGAAACTGATCCAAAGGAGATGAAGTAAGCACAAGAAAAATGACAACCAATGCGCGTCTTCGACCCAAGAATATCTCGTTTCAGAACATTCCTTCAGCCCAAGCACAGCATCTTATTCCCCAGCGCAACCGTACTGCTGCTCGGGCTCAGCATCTCGTCCCACCAGCCGTCTCGCCTCTGGCAGTTGGGATCCTGCTGCGCAAGCCAGATCCGCACACCGCTCACGCGCTTCAACACCGCAGGCAGCGTATTCTTGTCACCCTCACGGATGGGTACGACGCGTTGGTACAGGCGGTCACGCTTGTCTGAGTTGACGGTCACCGCGGCTATGAACAGCGGCCAAACCGGGTAGATGGCTGTGTAGAGAGCGCCTTTGACAGGTAGAGAGAGAATTAGCGTGGACAGGGCGTCGGAGAGGTCGAGTATCGATGGATGAAAACGCGTCATGCTGAGAGCTGGTTAGTGGACGCCTGGACAACGTAGGGCGAGCTGTCTTACCCGTATAGGCGGCAGCGCAAGTAGATCAGCGTTGCCAGACGGAAGGCCTCTGCTGTGGCAAGCAAGACCTCTTGCTCAGCACCTGGAGACTCGGTGGTCCATTGCTTCATGTTCTGGACTTGTGCTTCTTGTAGCTGAGCATACATCAGCAGGTTGGTGTTGTTGACATCAAACGCCAACGACGTGATGGACGAGATCATGAACAGTAGCTGTGGCGATAAACCGAGAATGCCGCAAATCTTCTGAGCATCCGTTGGCGGTGTACCTTCGTACCAGTTCTTCGTTTCGAGTGAGTGGAACCGCGTCATCTGAAGTGTTTGCGAGGTCTGGGCCGTGCGAGCAAGGACAAGCTGTCCCCGAATGAACAGCGCAGGATCTGAATGATGATTGATCAGGTCACTGGGGATGATGTCGAATACATTTGCGTGACACGACCAGCACAGGGCCGAATCGGAAGCGTTGTTGATAGCACCTTGATGCATGAGCAGCATGCTGGTGGCCAGTGCGCCGTCGTAGTTGTCGCCATTGGTGATTTGTGTTGCGAGAGCTTGGAGGGCTTGTGATGAGTAGTACAATTCCGCCTGGTGGTAAAGATCTTTCTGTGAAGGCAAATACTCGCTAATGTACGACGCAGACAAACTGAGAAGAGCATATCTCGTGCTTAGACAAGTGTCTGCAACTTGAAGCAAAGAGGAGTAGCCGTTTGACTGGATAGCAACCGTGCGGCCGGGGCATAGCCCATTGATGTAGAAGTCGATAAGCAGCCGTTCTATGTCGCCTGACCACGCAGTGGCTGACGGGACATATTTTATTAGGCTTACGTAGCCCGTCTCCTGCGACGAAGTGCTGTCCGAAGAATGCACGGATGCTGAAGCGAAAGGACTGCTCGACCTTGACCTTGACATTTCCATCTCACCCATTGGTGAGTCGACTGTTGGAGTCAGTGGCTGCGGTCGACTGGAGGGACACAGAGGATTACCTTTCATCCCTGTCAAGTCGGACAACTCGCAAAGAAAATCCTGACATGCGTCCGCCTTCAAACGCTGAATGTGTTGCAATCTCTGAAGTACCAAGCTAACTGCAGCGGTATCTTGAATGAGAGACAAGTATGGCTGTTGCTGCTGGAGGGTGCTCTTGAATTTCTCAAACTGCTTGCTGTTGAGCTCGCCTAATCGCCAGTACAGTTGTCCCAGCACTTCGAGTAAGACTACGCCTGGACCTTCTGTGATCATCCATTGTCGGATCACAAGAAGGTTGCGTCTACTGTTTCTTTGGTTGCCTTCGGTAGGTAGGTCGACGACTCTTCCGATCAAACGATCAATATGAGTGCAGTCGAGGCAGGAAAAGTCGGGCGACATGGAGAGATGCTGCAGCGCATCGTTAGCTGCCTCCAGGGCTTTGGTAAGTCTCCTGTCCGCATCCATTTTGTTGCTGTTGCCTTGGAACAAATGTCCGCTATGGTGCTGGGTTAGGCGGTGTTGAGTCCGGTGGAGTATGAAGCTGTTCAGCACACTGATCTTGTTTCTACGGCATGAGGTGCGGATCTGCATACAAATACCGGACTTGTGCACTCGGTATCAAGTCCGTCGGTAGTCTATACATGTAGCCCGCCTACAGAGAAACATGAAACCGGGGGACTACCAACACCCCTGTGTCAGACCAGGAATAGCAACGGCTGCGGTTGGTCAGTGCTAGCAGTCTTCTTACAGTAAGTATAATCGGTCGCAAGATCTAAACTGTTCAATAACGTCATGTCTGCGCAGCTCTGGTGAGCCTGCGGCGCTGGCTTGAGCGATGTACGAACGTGACCAATCGTCTTCGGTACACAATTGCGGTGTTGCAAAGCCATCTAGACACACTCTGATGCGCAAAGAGTATGCGCGTTGAAGTGGCAACACAATTGTCGTGCTGCAGGTGAGTTACCGCGATCGAAGGCATGGATCGCCTTACCGGCATCCAGGCCTGCGGGACATCCTTGCAACAGCGATACCTGGCATCGCCACGCAGTGGTTACCTACACGAGCAAGGCTATCAAATGCACATTTCGGGGATATTGGCGCACGGGATGAGGAGGATGAGTTGCTAGCGAGTTGCTGCGGCTGCAGGCAAGGGTCAGCTTACAAACAAGCCAATCAGGAAATGACACTAAGCTAGCTCCGGGTCATCAGTGAACGCCTCACGGCATTCAAGCAGACACTCGGTCATAGTTTATGCTGGTCTCGGTGCGAGACCGCAGACCATTGCAATGGTTTAGAAGCATGCCCGAAGTCCGTCACTTGCAATCTCCATCTTCACTCAAGTTCGCCTGCGGTAGTGAAACACCTATCCGATAGAGCTGCTACTGGTAGGCGTTTATTGTTGACGTACACAGTTCCGTACGTCGTAACAGCAACACGACCATCAATGTCATGATTACGACTAGACTTACGCTCTTCAACTGTGCTCTAGTCGAATGAACGCTTACATAGTGTAAATGCATGAGTCCACCCTGGTTTACGGGTCTAGGCCTTGTAAACGCGGCTGTGCGCTGAAAGTCTGACACGATCAGAGCTCGAGATGTTGCTTTGCTCGGAATCGATGATGGAAAACAACAGTGTGTTTAACCTAGGCTCTGATAGAGCCAAGCTCACAATAAGACACTCGCGTCTTTGACTAGAGCGAATATGATTTTGGTGCGAATGAAGGCATGAGATGCCGTAGTAATCCGTATGGCATATAAAGCTGGGTATCGTTTGAAGTGAATTTGCGTGCCTCGTACATTTTCAATCTTTTCTCCATCCCACAAAGACTTCGTCAGTTCTGAACCGTTGAGTACAGGTGGTGTCTTCTAGGCCGGTGACAATTCCTGTGGAGTACTCCAGCAATCCTGCGTGGGCAATCATGATCCCGTTGTCGATACAGAACCGTTCGTCTGTAGCAAAAACGCTGCCTCCTCGATCTCGAGCCATCATGCCCATCATCTGTTGTAGACGCTCGTTCGATCCAACCCCCCCTACCACCAGAACTTGTTGTGACCCAACATGCGCCATAGCACGCTCTGTGATCTCTACCAACATGGCAAATATAGTCTCCTGCAGCGAAAAGCACATGTCTTCCCGCGTGACCAGCTTTCCATCCTCCGTCTTGAGCCTCTTCTCATCCGGCAGCATGGGATCCAAGCCCCGTGCCAGAAGATCGGCCGCGGCCAATATTCCCGAGAAGCTTGCGTCCATGCCCTTCACGCCATACGGTAGATCAACTAGGTTCTTGCCCTTCTTCGCCAGCTGTTCGACGTTGTATCCTGGGAATGGGTTGTTCGGTATCATGAGCGTGCGCGCAAAACGATCTATGCAGTTGCCTATGGCGATATCAAGCGTCTCGCCGAATATTCGATATCGTTGGGCAGAGTAGGCGATAACTTGGGTGTTGCCGCCGGAGACGTACAGGACAACAGGGTTGTCGGCGCGAGTGATTGAACGGCCCATTTCAATATCTGGCAGCTCGTTAGGTGTGACGGCTACATGCACGAACAGGGCTTACTGACGGCCAACGCAGTGATTCACCCCCACCATAGGCTTGTTCCAGAGCAAGCTGATCGTCCGCGCGGCGAGCGCGACACTCTGCAGCGGTGCGCCCATTCCCGGGCCCTTTGTGTAGCAAATGCAGTCGATGTCGTCAATCTTGATGCCAGCTTGCTGCACCGCCTGCTTTATCAACCGCACAACCCATGCTCGGTGGTGTAATGCCGTGTCTTTCGGAAGGAAACCTTCGCCTGGCGGTGAAATGTACGTGTGTCGCAGATTCGAGAGGATGACTGGTGGCTTATTGGGCGCTGGGTGGGATATGACTCCGATGCCAATTTTGTTGGCGCTTCCTTCTAACCCTACGGCGATCATTGTGAATAGGTTGGGGGTTGGAGGTTGGAGGTTGGAGGTTGGAGCCCTCAGACGTGTGCAACTAGCAACATCCACGGATGGTGGGGTGGAAAGGCAAGGCGGTTGCCAAGACAAGATTGTTATCGATATCGATATCGATAGACTAGACTACGTAGGTAGGTTCGCAGGGCTGAATGCAAGGCTGACCCCCGTTGGAATTCTGTGAAGACAAGAGAAAGTAGGTTACAGGCAAGCTTCTCAGCCAACCAGTTCTATCAACTCGCTGCGAAACCGTAGCATTCGGATTGTATGAGCATCATGGTGCTCAGCGTAGGATGACCCTGGCTCACAAATGTCACTCCAAGGCCGCCGAGGTCTGAGCTTGGTCACACAGACTTGGAGCTGACACAGCTGCCACTTCTCCTTTCCGCAGCACGGAAGCGCATCGAGTCCTCTCTCCTCTCTTCGCAAAACGCAGTACGACGTTCAAGCAAGTGATTCGCCCAAGACTCCGTCCGGCAACCAAGTGTGGATCCTCCAGCTGCGCCAATGAGAAGCAGGCTCGGTTCGCCCTGCTTTGACGGCCGCCGCTAGCAATCCGTCACATTTCCAACCTCCACTTCTTCAGAACGCGGCGCTGATTAGCCCTTTCGGACATGGCAGACTTTGACGGCGCCAGCCAGGCATTCCTGACGTGGCTTCAACAATCAGGCGCTGAGCTCAGTCCCAAGATCAAGCTGGAAGACCTTCGACATGCGCAAGCCGGGAGAGGCGTTGGTAAGTGACCGCTCTCTGACATTGTGAGCATAAACAGAGTGGATGTAAATCTGGTGTCCTCACAGAATAGATCGTTAGCAACGTCTAGGCATTGCACCGCTGACTTGCAACAGTAGCTACACAAGATATCGCCGAGCACGAGCTCCTCTTCCGCATCCCCCGCTCGGCCATTCTCAGCGTTGAGAACTCGATCCTGTCCAAAGAGATTCCAAATGCCACTTTTGACATGCTCGGTCCATGGCTTTCTCTCATTCTCGTCATGCTCTACGAGTACGTCAACGGCGATGCCTCCAACTGGGCTGCATACTTTGCTGTCCTGCCTTCCGAATTTGACACCCTCATGTACTGGACCAAGGACGAGCTGGATGAACTGCAAGCCAGCGCCGTCGTAAACAAAATCGGGAAGGAGAGCGCGAACGAAATGTTCCTCGAGCAGCTGATCCCAGTCATCAAAGAGTTTGCTTCGGTCTTTTTCGCAGACGATGAGCGTGCGCCACAACGGGCAGAAGAAATGCGTGACGAACGCAACCTCATGCTAATGCACCGTATGGGCTCACTGATCATGGCTTACGCCTTTGATGTCGAGCCCTCGGTCTCACGCAAAGATGTTGACGAGGAGGGATATGCGTCTGAAGACGAAGATGAAGCGCTTCCAAAAGGCATGGTCCCTCTGGCTGACATGTTGAATGCTGACGCAGATCGCAACAACGCTCGTCTCTTCTATGAGACAAACTCATTGGACATGAAGGCCCTCAAGTCGATCTGCGCTGGTGAGGAGATTTACAACGACTACGGTCCTCTCCCACGATCCGATCTGCTACGGCGCTATGGCTACATTACCGACAACTACGCTCATTACGATGTCGTTGAGATTCCCATGGATATTGTCATTGATCTTGCGACAGCCACCGGCATCCAGTCCGACGCAAGATTCGACTACCTTGATGAGCAAGAAGTCATCGATACTGGCTACGATATTACTGTCAGCGACCCTTTCGCACTGCAGGAGTGTTTGTCTCCTGAGCTAGTCGTCCTTGCTGAGACTCTTCTGCTACCAAGCGAAGAGTTTGACCGTCTGAAGAAGAAAGGGAAGCTACCTAAACCAGAAAAGATGACGAGTCAGGGCGCCGAATTTCTATGTAGGCTTGTTCGTGCGCGTCTTGCACAATATGCCACATCCATCGATGACGATGCTAGCAATGACACTGAACTACCGATTGCTGGAGGGCCTGGCTCCAAAGAGCGACGTTTTGCTATGGCTAGAGCCGTGCGATTCGGCGAAAAGCGACTGCTAATGCAAGTGGAACAAGCACTGGCTGGAAAACTAGCTGGAGATGGAGGCGCATCGAAAAGACCACGAGAGGTGGACGAAGAGGGGGATATAGAGATGGGAGGTACCGGGAAGAGGCAAAGAGCATGAACGCGACACTCCTCGTCAGTGAGCCATTCGCGGCATGGCCAAACACGTCGAAAATCACAAACGCAACGGCTGCGTCTACACAACCAAGGGGTAAGATGGCGAGTATTCTGCTGCTTTTCTCCCTAGAGGCCGAGAACATAGTTCTTTGACAGCCTGGCGGGTAATGTACATATCCAAGAACGATCAGGACAGATCGCTAACGACTATCCAGATACGACCAATGGTCTTCCCGACTCCACATCCTCGATCACCACGTATTGTACATATATCTGGTAGATCCACTCCCGCTGGATCTGCTCGCGAATAAAAATCAAAGGGTATAATCGCCACGAACCAACATATATCGTCGTCAAGAAGTTGCTGAAAGAGAAGGGCTACGATGCCCCGCTTGGACCGGACGCTGCTGTCGGTGGCATCAGGTGACCGGATGCAGATCGATTATTGTTCTCGATGGACTTTCGGGCTGCGCCAGCTGCCTGTTGGGCATGCTGCTTCTCACCTTGTCGCTCGATCATGATACGATAACGGATGTGCAGATTGTCCGTCCAGTCGACAGGATACGTCTGTTCATCCTCACTACTGTCGCCTGAGTACTTCCAGCGATCCGCGATACGCTCGTCTAGCTGGCTGTCTTCAAGCTTTTGGCGCTTGACACCGCGACGATCGATCATTACGCGCCCACCTCGCCCTATTCTCCTCCGGTAACGAGACTGGTCTTGAAACGGCACATCATCTGGAGGTGACCCGAAACGTATCCGTGCATTTCGGCGTGGTGTGTCCGGCGGGTTCGCACGTACTACCGCCATGGAGTCAGCACCTTCATCGTCAGAAACAGAAGCTGGAGGAGTGGGCAGCTGCGATTCAGTAAAGACCGTACGGAAGTCTGATTTCGCAGCAGCCTGCTCCAACGGCGGTGTGATAGGTCGCCACGTCGCATCTACCCAACCGACATTCCACTTCTGGTGCTTGACAAGGTTATCCTCGATAAAAGTGTCGATGGCTTCCGTCTTCTTCGCTTGCTGCTCCTCAAGGTACACAAGATCACTGTCAACGAGCCGCCCATCCGCCCGGGTGACCTGCGGCTTCATGCCCGGTATGTTCTGGCGGACTCTCTCGAGATCCGGTCTTGGCTTAGGCTTAGGCGCAGGCTGGAATATGTCAGTACCATCCTGGGGGTTTTCAGCAATTGTTGGACAACGCACCTTCTGGGTGATCAAGAGCTCTTCATCATCAGCCTTGATACTCAATCGTCTCTTGATCTCCTTGACAGCGTGCCGTTGCTCGAAGATCTGCTTGTCGTTTGCGAGCGAATCTCTGATCAGTGCCTCTCGCCGCTTTACTTGAGTCATTAGGAACCTAGCTTGTTCCAGCTCGTTCCGCAGCTTCTTCAGCTTCTCGGTCACCTGCGCGTCTCGTCCTCGGGTCTTGCGGACCTGCCGTACCTCACGGCGTCTGAAGCAGACATACGGATCTGCCTCATCAGTCTCGAGATTTGTCTCGAACTTCAATGATGGCAGCAACGGTCGGTTACCCTTCAGCAATCTTTGATTCTTCCAATGCGAATAGATGTCTTTGGCAAACCTCCGTGCCACCTCACCAATCGTCTCGTCGAAGTCGGATTCCAGGTCTTCGTAGGGGAGTATAGGAGCATCACCAACGGCAGAAAATGGCTGTTTCGTCTGAGCAGTTTCTTCGAAAAAGTTCATGACCTCTTCGAATTCATCCTCGGAACAATGGGGACCTTTGGTCTTCTTCTGGTTGTACGCCTTGAGAAATGCGGCATCATCACTGGTCATGCAGTACGGACATCCTGAAGTATCCTCTACGGTAGAAGAGAACCGGATGTACGTTGCAGGTTGTGTAAAGTGTTTGGGATACAACTCATCGTACTGCAGATGACTTGCAGTTGCCTCTGGTGTCGGGATATACAGTTGAGCAATCTTACCGCCAGTAGCTCCTTGGGCTGCTGCCTGCGCCGCAGAGATGACGGCTTGCAAATGATGCTCCTATTGATATTGTCAGCAATTGCGCATTTCACTACGACTGAGGTAGGTCTCCACAGCACCCTGTGATGCGGAAAGTGTATAGTATGAGTGCATCGCATCGCATCGCATCGCATCTCAGCGACTGCGCGTTAAGAGTGAATACCCAAAGCGGCTAGTGGCAGGACTTACAATTTCCTCTCCTTTCTCAACACCAGTTTCCACCCTAGGAATGTGTCGCGACGCCTCATCGTCATCGAGCTTTTCGACCTCATGCTCGCGCAATACAGGTATGTTTTGCTTCGTGGACAGCTTACGCTGGCGAAAGCGCTGGCCAGTAACGCGTTGCGTCATTCTGCTTCAGCCCTGCGGTTGGCAATTCAAGGTCAGCACGTGACGGGCGCAGATTCTGCCAGGTAGCCCTTTCGGCCAGGTGGCCTCTCGGCCTGCGCAGCGCTGTTTCGCGACAAGAACGCGTCGCAATAATGTCAATATGGGTGTCAAACTACTCGTAGAGCCCAGCGCATCCGGTTCCGAGATGCTTGCGATGGACTTTGATGGTTGTGGTTGCGTTTTGGCGTGTCAAAGTGCTGATGGGGTCGATGATGGGCAGTTTGTTGAGGTTGTGAGTCTGCGCGCGCAACAAGGGGCAGCCTTTCCGTGCGAACCCCGGAACGTGCGAGCCAATCACATTGCACGGGCAGCCGCATTCAGAACGCAATAATGACCTCGTTTGGCTCTGGAACGTATGCATTGCAATGGGACTTAACTGTCTGAATGAGTTTAAAGAGTCTATTGTCATCATGCTGCCGTCTGCGCCCTGGTTTTCTTTCTGCAGTTCGCTACCTGACTTTCACTGTGATGGAACCACGGTAGAAACAGTGACGAAAGAAGCAGCCACTAACTCGAGATGGGCCTTAGCGCAATGCAATGATCTTCGTCTGGAGACGACGCGTTTTGCTGCTAGAAAATAGCATCATCCATCCTCATTCACGCATTCACTACTGCGTACTCGTTCTCTGTGCAGCGTCGGGCCCAAGAAGATCATCCCCTGTGCGCGTTTTCAACTGCTCGTTGACTCAATCTGCAACTAGCCGTTATCTTCTTACGATACTATGTATGACAAGCACGCTTCCCGAAATGAAATAAATGCACTGCCAAGGTAGCTGATAGCCACAGGAAGGACTCACTAGCAGGCGGCTGTTCCCAATAGTTATGAGACGCTGCGACGACAGCAAACCTTGACGAAAGGGAAGTTCACCAAAAATTTAGGAAGATAACAAGCAGGCCTCAACGCGCAGGAAGCGACGTGCAGACGAAATTGGCAAAAGTTCAGGTTACTCCGACGGGAAGGATCGAACTTTCAATCTCCCAATGTGTCCTTAAGCAGTAACAGCGCCACGGGGAACTTGCAGAGTGTCATGCTGCTTTGATGACTGAGCATGCCAGATTGAGCCGACTGAAAGGCTGATGGTGGGCAGAGAGGTGAAGAATCGAAATCTTGCAATGGTTTTTGCAGCGACGTTGTACTTGCATCTTGCATTCTGCTTAAGCAGCGCTTCAGCGCAATAATCAGGCAGTATGGGTGCCTCGCGAGTCCGTCTCGCGAACAATCCATGCATGTAAAGCTGTTCGACCGTCTCTAGGCACGCCATGCTGGGTGACGAGAAGGTTGGCAATGGCGGAGCCATCGCTTGCCGGCAAGTCGAGTAGTGAGGCACAAGAAACTTCGGGAGGGAGGCCAGTTGTAACGCATGACGGACGGTTGATGATATGACCTAGCACCGCTGTCGCCTCAAACAACCGAGTGCACGAACTTCGTGGCAGCAAAGGTGCACTCAAAGTACTGTTTCATTGAGCTCTGACAACAGGAAGGCAAGCATATGAGGCTCAAGAAATGTACTGGCGTGGAAACATCGACTGGGCGGGGAGGGGGACTTCGAGAGCGGAAGAGGAGTAAGCGAAGGAACCCCTTTAGCCGTAGGTACAAGCACAAGAGGCCTTGTATAGTCTCTTTGCAGTGGTGTCGAGGTGTTTCCAGCTTGAAGCAAACAGTGAGTGTACTAAGAACTGCCAGAAAACTATTTGCAAATAGTCGGAAGGGATAGCACGACGGTAACTTTCGCCTCGAATGGGAATATCAGGGTTCTTCACATCCGCGCCAAGTCATCGAAACGTAATTATGTTCGTTCTTGTACTTGGATTTAAATCCATCATGAGGCTTAGAGGTGAGGTGATAACCTTCCTGACCGATGCTCAGTGTACTCTTCCGGTCTATATCCTCCATCGCGCGGCTGAGGCTCATTCCGAGGTTCCCAGTCGTATGTTGTGTTGGCGTCCATCTCTTGTGCTGCAATCGGAGGATCAGTCCTGCCGCTTGCTATCTCGTGAATCACTCCGGTTCCTGGTGCCGCGTGCCCCGCCTTGGTAGCTGGGGGTAACGAGTCTGGCAACTGCGCTGTCCATGACGCATCCAGTTCAGATATGTCCTCTTCTTTTTTGTAGCCACCATTTGCTTTGGCTTTAGCCTTACGCTTTAGTACATAAAGAATTGCGAGTGCTATGAGGAGGAATCCTCCCAGGCCAACACCAACACCTAAACCTATGGCCAACGCATGGTGACCGTTATCCACCGCCGTTAGTTCGCTATTCGCTGTAGCATTGGCAGGAGTGGGACTGGTGGCTAGAGCCGATGATGTCGAAAACGCATAAGACGGGGAGATGGTAGCGATAACGTCAGCAGCATCGAGAGTAAAGACATTGGCCGAGTCGCTGCAACAATCTCCAGCCCCTCCACAGCAGTACGTATTATCGCCACATCTCTTGACGCCTTGCCCACGGTCATTGTTGTATCCCGCTGTGCCTGAGTCAGTGCAAAGCCTAAAAAGTCATGTTTGCGCCACTCACAACCTGTGCAGATCTGGGGACATGATGAAGAATTGAAGGATGCATCTGTACAGCCACTGCGATAAAACTCGTATCCATAAGTTCGTCGGGTGTCGGGACCGACCTGACAAAGGCCATTGCCTAGGCAAACGAACGTTGGTCCACAGCACACAGACACTTCCGCGTTCGCATCGCAGGCTCCGCCGCTGTTTTTATCACCGTTTGGATAATAGCATGTCGAGTTTGCGGCAGCGGTACTCGAAGCGACACTCACGATAAGGGCAAGGCGCAGTGATTGGTGCAATAGCATTTCGAGAGTTGTACAGGGAAATGACGATGTAGTGAGAGTCGAAGGCGTGAACTGACGACCGCGAAAGTGTCGAATGAGCCGCAGGGGTCAGACGAGAAGTACACTTATTTTACCATAGTGTAGTCGCCGAGCCGTAGCTGCTGATGTGGTTAGATCAGGGCCATAATTAGCTGCACCCACCAATGATATTCTTGTTCCATACGTCAATCCCTGTATGACTGACATGGGAGCTGGCATGCCACCTGACCATGGGCACGCCAAGAGGTGGCATGGCCTAACGCATCTTAGTAATTTAGCTACCCCCCCCCTACATAGTCTATGCTATGTTAAGACCTTAGCACGCTCTGGTAGATTTTAGCTCCTACAGTATAAATTTATTTTAAATTAAATATAAAATAATTATGCTTTTTTTTAAAATTAATTTAGAATCTATTTACATTTATACCCTATAGATGTTTAATTCCTAACTATTAGCAATAATATAGATCTCTTTAATCTTAATATCTTTAATCCTAATATTAAGGAGGATAATGCATACTCTACTCTAGGAAATAAAGAGAGTAAAGATAAGGCTTCTATTACTTACAAAATTATATATAGCATATAGAATAACTTCTAAATTAATTCTAAACTAATTTAGCAGGAACTATCTATTTTTACTATTAGGAATAACTGCAGTAGTAGTTTATAGGCTATAGTAATAGAATATACTATAGTAGTCCTATAGTACCTAAAGACATTAGTAACAGGGTATGCCTATGTTATACAACTAGGTAACTAACGCTTGTAAGAGGCTAATAAAGCAACCTTATTAAAAAGGTTAAAGAGGGTAAGCGCCTAAATAGCTTCTAAATTAATTTAGTACTAATTCTGCCCTATAGTTCTAATACTCTAAGGCAAGTAAGGTTAGTAAGAAACTAATATTTAGTCTTTACCTAAATATATCTGCAAATTGCTAGGTACTTTAGTGCTCTAGTATTAAGCACTACAAATTTATCTAGAATAAATTAAGAACGCTTTTATATATAGAAGTAGATAAAGAGCTTATTTTAAAAATTAAGTAGATTAAGGAGTTATTATCTTAAATTAAGATAAATAATAAAAAGAAGAAGGCAAAGGCATACTATACTAGCCTTATATATTAGTTTTAAAGTGCCTGTACTCCTAGGAATTTAAACTGTAGGTTAGTAATTTAAATATCTTAAAATTAGGTAAGTTTAGTACAAAATAATTTTAAACTAGTTCTAAATTAATTCTAGCTGCTTACTAGCAACCTACTCTAGCATGCCTAGTGTAGAGGTTAGAGACTAGGAACAATAGAGTGTTACTTTATCTAAAGTGTTCTACTTAAGATAGATATCTAATATCTTCTATCCCTACATTTAGGTACTATAAATCTAAGGCAGGAGCATTGCACTGTTATAGAACTACAGTGTTTAAGGCTTATGTTGTATAGTAAGTTAGTGTAAGGCAGACTTCACAAGCACAAAAGGAAGCGATCTGGAAAGCTGATATATTTGAGAAGGAGTGAACAAAATAGCAGACAGAGAGCTACAAGAGGGCAGAGATAGCTACCTACTTATAGTAGGTAGGCCTAGGCTCCTAGGCCGGAAGTAGAAGGAGGCCTATGCCCTAAAAGTGAAGTGAAAGTTGACAGGATGGATTCTGCTAAGTCAGATAAGCACTACTAGTAGGTTGTGCTATCTGACTATAGCAGAAGTCCTGACACGTGCCCCCCCCTTGTAACAAGCGAAAGTCCTCTAAGCTAATCTAATTTACAGGTGCTGTAGAGCTGCTGTCAACAGAGAGAGAGAAAGAAAAGAGAAAGAAAGATAAAAGCAAATAGTACAGTAGTTAAGAAACTGCAGAGAAAACCTAGTAGTAGTTAACATAGAATTAAGGTTTATAGTTTGTATAGCGCTGCGCATGTCTCCCTAGATTCCTATACAAAAAACTAACCTCTAAGATCTTTTCTGCTGCATGAACCCTACGACGCGAAACTTGTACCTAAATCTGTTCAGAGCTTATATAAGAAGAGCAAGTAAGCCTAACAGCAAGCTTGCTCAGCTTAACAGAGGTTTAACTAAATAAAGCTGGCAACAGCTAAGTTAGGTGGGCTTTAACAGTAGGATTAGTTTAGTTATAGTATTCCAAAGTTAGTGTGTAGGTTGTTAAGGTAGCGTGTAGTCTTTGCTAAAAAGCAGAGGAACGCTGTTATTAATGTGCTAAAAGTTAGTTGTGGTATCCTAAAGGCGGCGTGTAGGTGTTAAGGTAGCGTGTAGTCTTCGCTAAAAAGCAGGGGAACGCTGTTATTAATGTGTTAAAAGTAGCCTAATATTATGCTGAACCTAGACAATCTTGTAAAACGTGTGATGACTCGCTATTTAGGGTCGCTAAGGTTGCTAAAATAGTTACTAACAAAGGCGTCTTTAGGTTATAGAGCCTAGTCTGTAGGCATCTTAAGGCTAGGAGGCTTTAGCTTGTCTAGATTCTTGTAGTGATACAAGAACGCGTTATAGTGTTTAAGGTGTTGTTTAGCAGGTTCCTATGTTGGCGAAGGGTTATTAGACTACTTAATCTAATACTCCTAGGTGCCTTAGCGCCTGCAGCAGTTAATGAACTTGTTAACAAACTATTCCTAAGAGATATTGCCCTAATTATTAATAATATCTACAGGTTCTAGTTTAGGGGTTGTTTAATCTAGTAGCCTGTCCTAAGGCGCTTCTTAGAGCAAATTAGGATAGAACACTAGAAACATGCCTTTTAAAATTATCTTATTAGGTAGCTAGAGTTTGTAAGCGGCTCTATTGTAAATAACTTAAGTAACTAGATACAGCCTAGCGTATTTATAATTAAGCTTCTTTAAGAGTTAAGCAGTGCTCTAGTTCTAGGTTAATACCTAAACTAAGTCTCTAACATTATACTTTAGCGTTTATTATTAGTAAGCGTTGGCCTGTGTTTGCTGTTCTTATTGCGCCTAGGTTAGCTAAATCTTTAGGTATTCTAAAAGATTAGTGTAGGTTTAAAGGATCTTATCTACTCTTAGGATTTAATCTTTAGCATCCCTAGAAAGCAACTTAGTGTTTAAATAGTCTTTGCTAGGGTGAATCCCGCTGCGTAGGTAATAGCCAAGATCTGCAAAGAAGGGGGTAAGACTAGTAGATAAGTTAATAGTGTTATTAACCTAAAACTTAGCTAAGTGTAGCTATAACACCTAGTTGTCTTACGTGTAATTAATGTATTTGTAAAGATAAATTTTAATGCTCTAGTTAGCACGCTCTGTTTATCTGTCTGTTTGTAGGTAATAGGCAGTAGACAGTTTAGCTTAAATATTAAGACGCTTACAGACGCGTTTCTAGAACTTGTTGACAAATAAGGTACTACAATTAGATATAATAGTGCAAGGTAACCTATATAGGCAAAAGATTTGCATAAAGTAGTAGGCAAATTCCTTTAATAAGCAGCTAACTAAGGGGAAGAAGTGCTGTTGTTTAGTAAGTTAATTAACTACTACTAGAAGATTGGTGTAAATTTGTCTGTTAAGTGTAGAAGGCAGCAGGTCTTAAATATAATCTATAGAAATGTCTGCCTATTATGCGTTAGGTATAGGCATAGATTAAAGGTAGCTATTGTATGCTTCTCTAGAAGGTTGAGCGCGTTTACACACCACGCAGGATTAGCAGTACTTCTTAATTAACTGCGCAAGACTAGGCTAGTAGTATTAATAAATTATTAAGTAAAGTGTAGCTCTAGTTCCCTTATAACCTACAATCTTATAATTATAGCAAAGGTTAAAAATCTAGCAATAGAGATAGGCGTCTAATAGTATATATAGGCATATTTTGTTAATAAATAATTGTTAGTAAGCCCCTTCTCTAGTAGTGTAGCAGTCTAAGAGGGAAACATAGTAACTATTCTTTTAGAACTATAAGCTAAGTTTGTAATTGCCTTAATCTAAGGCAGTAAACATCTTCTAAGTAGCAAGGTTAGTATTATAGGCTTTGCTAAGCATTTCCTCTATTAAGCGCAGGTCTTCTAAATAAGAAGGCAATTCTAATATTACTATGCTGTTAATATTGTTAATAGGCTCTTTGTTGTCTATATTAGAGTTAGGTGTTAAGCTTAGAGTAGTACAGAGCTAAGCCACCGCCTAAGCATCTAGAGTAACAAATAAGGAATTCTATTAAGGGGAGATTAATAAAGCTCTTAGAGTAGCCTAGATTGCAGGTGCTATACTATAGGATAGGTGTTTTAGTTATAAATTAATCTAGTAGGTATTAATAAGTCTTGTATTATTTTTGTCTTTAGGAATGTTTTAGGCTTACTAGCTAAGGGTGTCTACTTCACTATTTGTCTCTCCTAGTGCGTAAACAATCTTAAAGTCAAATTAAAAAAGAAAAAGTAACTAGTAGGCTTGTCTCTAATTAAGTTTTTTAGTAGTTATAGAGGTTTCTAGGTTCTTATAATTAGTTATAACCTAGATTAGGTATAGAGAACCTATAAGTTTAGGCTCCTATTTCTTAAATGTCTAAATAAAAGCATTAGTTCTATATTATAGATTTTGTAATTGCATTTAGCAGGAGAGTGTTTTTTTAAGAAGAATGCTATAGGTTATAGAGCGCTTTTAGCATTGCGTTGTTTTATAACCCTACTAAAAGCCTACCTAGAAGAGTTGGAAGAAATAAAGATAAGCTAACTAGAGTTAAAATGCTGTAAGACTAAGTTAACTGTAAAAGCTTTCTTTAGTTAAGTAAAAGCATTAATGTAGGCCTGTGTAGGTTTAAATTTCTTATACTGCACTATATAATAAAGCTTGTTAGAGTCTTTTTATAATAGTTTAGTAATAATAGTAGACTTAACAGCTTGTGTAAGTAGAAGAGCAATAGAGGAGTAGCTCTAAATAAATTATTAATAAAATCTAGTAAATCTAAGGAAGGAGAGAATATCTAGTACTAATTAGGGCATCTCCTATTCTTAAATAGCCTAAATCTTGTTAGAGTCTATCTGTACACCTTAATCTGTAACAATTATTTTAAGAAACTTAACTTAGCTCTTATAGAATTTAGACTTCTTAAGGTTAATATAGAATCTATATTCTTTAAAGTAGCTAAGAATCTGTTTAACATGTGCTTTGTGTTCCTAGAAAGTATTAGAGTATACTA
>SATU01000568.1:0-18777 GCA_004335285.1 Ascochyta fabae | reverse complement strand
TTAAGAAAGAGAGATTAAATTCTTCTACTAATCTATTAGTTTAACCTAATTGTTTATATATCCTTAATCCAACGCTAGTGACTTAGCGCATCCAGATTCGGATCACAAAATCAGTAATCCAGATCAGATAATCACTAATCTAAGCGGTATTTACCGCGACACGTAGTCGTATAGCTCTTTGATACCGTCGGGAATCGCTTGGCCTGCTTCGAGCGAGACCAGCATGATGATCCCGTATAGCTGATGAAAGATGCGCCTTGCCGTGTCATGCTCGAACTGCTCTTTTCCCCGAAGGTTCAAGAGCGCACTCGCTCCTTGCACGTGTTTCGCCCAGGCCTGAATTGACCGCTTGTCTTGGAAAACAAAGTTCTCATACAAGCCCAGCAGGATGACAGAGATAAGCGTGCTGTCTTTAACTGCAGTTTCTCTGACGCGTAGAGCGTTGTTCGTCATGCGCAGAGCGGAACCGTAGGCCGCATGCGCTTTCGCCATGATCATAGGATTCTTGGTAGAGTTTGCGAGTCCGGCCAGGCTTGCAGCATTGACACTGCTCCGAAGGACTTCTTCGCAACCTGGCTGTTTCAGAGCTTCAAGGATCCATTCGTACTGCCCTCTGGGTACAAGTGTTGGTTTCGACACGTGGTTTGAGATGAAGAACCCCATTGCCTGGTCTTCGATGGACGGCACAATCTCCCGCGTCATGCTCTCAGGCGTCGGGTACCTCGTCTCCGATGCTGAGTGTGGTCTTGAGCTGTGGAAACTTGCGTCCACCCAGATGATAGGAGAATGCCCTGACCTGTTTTCATCCGAAGTCTGTTTTCCTCTGGACTCCCAACTTTGTTGGGGTGTCTGCAAGGCCAATGCTTCGTACCTTTTCTCTGCTTTCTTAGCAACGACAGCAGTCTCGTCTTTGAACATCATACTCAAGGCATCGCGGTAGCCGTAACACTCCTTGCCGGATCGTATACATTGCGAACAGGAAGGCCGCTTTTGATCGCACTGGATCATGTCAATCTATTGGGTTTGAGAGCGGCGCTTCGATAAACGTACCTTGACCTTCCTATCTCTGCAGTGCTTACATCCTTTCGATGGTCTTCCAACATTTGGCATGGTGTTTGGAACAACATTCGAACTGATTGACTCATGCAGACTGTCCTGACGCTCGGGTGCCTAGCCTGATTCAACAAATGCAGGCTTCGTGATGGCTTGATTCGTCAGTTGGCGCATTCGGCTGTTGTCGCTCTCTTGCCAATGTCCGATTGAACTTATCAGAATGACGGAGCAGATGATCCGGCGGCAATTACTGGTCAACGCCCGCGTACGGTATGGCAGGCGGACTAGCTCGCTCACGTGAGCGGGCCAAAGCGAACAGGCTCGTGCATGTCACTCCGTACCCATGCAGCACCTAGCATATCATCAACCATCCTCATCCTAGTTCAAATTTATGGCATTCTGAATACTAGGGTATATAAAGAGACGAGCGAGAACCCCTGTCCGTTTCACCGCTATCAACGTTACATGTATTTCGTGAGCCAGTTCTGCGCAATTCTCTCTTCGGCAGCCCTCGCTACAGCCTTGCTGGGCACGACACAACTCAGGTCAGTTTGTGCCGTTCCATAGCTCGACATAGAGCTCGGTTCGGAAGCGCTTGCCTAGTGCGCGATACCGTTCGTGGTCAGCCCGTTCACCGCATCACCATTCACGTAGCCGTTGGAGTACCCGTTGATCGCATGCCCATTGGAGTGTCCATTGACCTCGTTGATTTTGCTAACCACCGTCTCATCGTCGTAATGCAGCGTAAGACTAGTGGGTATTGGGCTCTCGTTTGAGCTGGCGTCGAGATAGTGCCGCATCGTAATGCCAGCGAGCTTGTGCTCAGTCGTTGTAAACCGACCTTGTTTGCCAGGCGCGCGACGGACGTTCTTCAGCTTGAAAACTTCGCGCAAAGTCGCCGCAATCGAAGGGCCGACGAGCCTGGCGCCGAAGCAGAAGTGGAGGCCGTGACCAAGGAGGGTGTACTCCTTGAAAGACCGGTGCGGGTCGAGGATCTCCGGGTTCGGAAACGCAACAGGATCCATGGCCGCTTTCGATGTAGCAATTAGTACTGTGTGGCCCTTCTTGATGTGCACAGGTCCGCGAGAGCCATCCATAACCGTGACATCTCTTGTCGCAACGCGAGGCAGGCCTGGTACAACTCCCCTATGGCGCATACCTTCATATACGAACCCTTGCAGTTCGCGGTCGGAAACTGCGGGGTCCATGTGTGAAAGCTGAATGATGCGCTCCTTGTATTTCTCGTAGCCGGGGCTGAGATACAGGTCAATCAACAGGGAAGCCTGTTGCGTAATGTTGCCGGCAACAGGCGCACCCATACCAATACAATCACCAACCTGATCTCCGATGGGAAGCTTTGTATTGGCGAGTGCCTTGTAGATGCGATCAGCATGAGGACCGACCTCAAAGGCGCTTCCCTTCGCCATCCAATCAACCAAACCCTCCATTCGACCAGTCTGAGTCTTGAGGTGGGTCTCGAAGATTGCCCGCAGCGGAGCAGCAGCTTTCATGGCGCCCTCCTTCAGCTTCCATTCATTGGCTGGCATGATGTTGAAGCTCTGGTACATGAAGAGTACAAGATATGCAGTGAACGCTTCGTGGAGGGACAACAGACCCTTTGGTTGCTCTTGCGTTTTCAAAGGCAGTGCAAAGCGTTCTGCAAGCCAAAGGATGGGTACGATGTTAGTCACATCTCGGACGACGTTGATAGAGAGCCTTCCTTTGGGTCCTTTGACGGAGTTCTTCAAGATCTGCTTCCGGACGTTTACACTGAAGAAGTCGTTGATGTTCTTCTCGAACCCCTCCTCAAAGAAAATCTTGTGGAGTATGTTAGAACGATCATCGTGCTTCTTGGCCGCGTCCCAGCCGATCATGAAATCGTGTCCGGCAGTACAATTGCGAATCGCAGCCTGATACATGACGACAAAGCTATCGCGATCCTCGAAGATCTTCTTGCATCCTTCTTGTGTCTGAACGCTGACAATGTCGTAGTCGTTGGAAGGTCTCTTGAGATCGTACTTCTCCAGGGTCTTGTTACCTTTTACAATACCTTTCGCAGCTTCTGGTGTGTAGAAAGGTAGGAGCGCATAGGTTGATGTACCGGTAAATCCGCCCGGGAGGCCTTGGAATATAAGCCTTGGGAATACTCCACCGTAAGTGCCGGGCGTAGTTTGCTGCAACAGAGCAGCACCCCAATTAGTCAGGGTGTTGGCGTTGAAGTCGTAGCTCAGGAAGCGATCGCCGCGCACAAGCGCAACAGCATCGTCCAAGATACCTCGTCCTGTAGTTTGACCTGGGCACACTCCGCTTCCTGGCATAGCGGGCTTGGTGCATTCGGCCATCAAGCCGGGGTACAGTTCCATGTTTTCGATGTGCCCATAGAGCAGCTCCGCAGCACGCGCTGTCTCCTTGTCCGCATTCCAGTCTTCGAATGTTTCGTACGGCTTCAGGTTTAGGTATCGTCGAAACTCGTTGAGCGTACAGACATTGAACATATCACGTGCCTGTAGCTGGCCCATCAAGTCAACAACCTTCAGACTGGCTGGAGTACCATGTGCGCCGAATGCATGTGCAGGCTCTTCGATGCAGCTCTTCATCAGTTCGGCAAGCTCACTGTCTTTGAACCTTCCGTCCGGTCCCCTTTGCAGGCCCCCGAAGGTCCAATCCCTTGCCTTTGTACCAGGAGCAAAGAGCTTATGGCCGTAAACCTTCATGACCTCTTGGAACATCTCGACAGTCACGTCGTCGATACTGCCCAATTTTGGATGCACTGAGCGTAGGATTTCCTCCATCCAGTGGTCGTCAGCAGCACTAAGAGCGGCATGCCAGTGATAGAGAACGGCAAACTCAACAGACACCGCACTACCGGTGCCTCGTTCTACACGAGTGCCACCTTGTTTGATCTCTTTTCCAAGATCCAATGACCACTCCGAATTGGCTCGAGGAGTGTTCAAGATGGCTGCGACATAGTCTTTTAGGACCACCGACGCAAAGAAACCAACGTTGATATTGCGTGTGATCTGAAAGATGTCTTCATCTTGCCTGACGCACAGGTGAGTATCATGAAGGGAGATTGAGTATCATGATACTTACCAGTTTCTTTCCTCTTCATTCAGCTGATCCCAGGGTTTGTACTTGCCGTCTTCGTTGACTGAGTACAGTGACTCGGCAACATGGTTATGATTCCTTGAGAACATCAGAAGCACTGCAACGACACCTGGCGGCATCATCATGATTCTCTCTGATGCGATTGAATCTGGGTAGATCAATCCGTTCTTATATGTTCGGACACGCTCTTGATGCTCCTCTGTGTTGCCGTATAGTGTGCTCAGATCCACGTAACTCGAGGTCTCGTTTATCCAAGGATTCTCTCTGGACGTCTGAAAGCACTCATGGATGACGATTGTTGCGAACGAGAAGAAGAGCCGGTTCAAGCCTGAAGGGTGTGGGCGAAACGGACCATCACGCTTCAGTAAAGCTTCGTAGACGTCTTCGACGTCGGGGAGATTTGGCCCTTCAAGATTTCGTCAATTCTGCAATACTCAGCAAACACTTTGACACATACCTTTCGGCTTAGATGGCGGCACATTACGCGCGTAAGGCGATCCGGCCTTACCCATCTCTGGGTTCCAAGGGTTGTTTCCACTACCATCATGCCGACGATACCGTGCCGTAGGCCCAGCCATAGTGGGCGTAGGGTGTGGAAGATCGTGCCATAACATCGTGATGAAGCCGTCCGAAACCTTTTCGCTGAGTCCGCTATTGGGTGGCAATCCCTGTAGCATTTCGACGCCATGCTCAAGCAAAAGATCTTTATCATCCAGAGGATCGCCGGACGCCAGTGTAGTAATTGCTTCGAGTGCGAATTTGGCGTTCTTGACGCCGAGGTTCTTGAGATCATGGCTTATAGTTGTCTTCTCATCACTCTTCATACCGCTCGAGGCTTCAGCCGACCGGCCATCGCTGGCTTTGGTTGGCTTCTTCCTGATGGTGCCCAGCAACGACCGTAGTTGGCTAGGCATTATGAAAGATGACGTCCGTCACCACGTGTGAGCGGAAACAATAAACGATACAACAGGGAACGATAGGAACGTGTAGGAGTAACGTGGGAGTGGAGTTGAATAGTTCAAAGGGAGATGCTAGGGGCCAGGAGCATCTTTGAGGAGATTGCAGCGTAATCCGAACAGTGTTCCCAGGGTAGGAGCAGCACTGACTCGGTATCGCTGGCAGGGACGATCATGCAGTGCGCTGGTCGGCGAATACCTTGCATCCATCCAGTGCACCTGGTATTGCGCCCGTGTCGGCATCATGAAAGTATTGGTGGGATACCCCATGCCAAAGCTTTGACAGCTCCAATGAAGCGGTCCTCATTGGCGGTGGCTGGCTGTGTGGGTTGCACCTTGTGCTAGCATTCGCTAGCAAAAGCTCCATTGGGACGTACACCAAGACTAATCAGTGAACGGTGTCTCTTTCTAGCTGAGAGCTCCACTGTTGTAAGCGGTGATCCTTCGCTAATTGCCTGTGACTGGCAATGAACGCACGACAAGTTGCGTGCAGCGAACGCAAGGGTGGTAGGTTACATTTGGGTATGGGATGCAGACGTAGTGGCTATGCATGCGGACGGTCGATCCCAGGAGCTCACTGGCAGACAGCGGGTATATGGGCTATGACGAAGGCACTGGTCTTTGCGGATGGCAGTCCGACAGGTGCTTGATGTTAGCAGTCCCGGGTTCCCTAGGAATCCATGCAAAGACCAGCATGCTGAATCCGTGGTTAACAGAGGGCACAAATCTACAACACGACTTGAGTGTGCAGAGCGAAGTGTGTGTAACGTAGGCGATGGTATGCGGAAAGTCTGTGTGCGAAGTGGCACCGCGCACGCTGCTGCAGACTATCCATCTGGCTAGTGTGAGCCCCCTGCACGAGACTCTGGGCGTTCATACACAAAACACCAGGATTTGCATAAATTCCCGGCGAAGATCGATGCGATCGGTCTGTGCCGACACATGGTTTGGAGCTGGAAAAGTTGGGACAGATTTGCGGAAACAAGGACGATCGATGCGGGCCGCTTCCTGAAGTGGGGCTTCCCAATTAGGGAACCACTTCTTTTCGACGTCGCCGAACTTGACGATTCACTCAAGATTTGCATCATCGATCAACAGCACTGCAGACGCGAGCTCCCATCTCAGGCCAATCACTAAGCGAGCGATTATGATGACGCGCGTTATATACTCTGCCGTAGTCTGCTCGAGTCACGTCGTGAACTCCGTGTGCAGCAGTTCTCCACTTTCAATATCTGCTCGGTATGGTTGGAAGATCCCATTGGCACACCCTGCCATCGTTGAATACGACCATGGCTCTGCTTTCGAACAAGAGTGCTACGAGAGAAGACACTGACTGCTGTGTAACATACGTAGCATACCAAGAGCTCTCAGACGACGCACGTAAGCTCATGGCCACCCTACGCGAAAGTGATCGGCCAGCACATGCATGGTGGCTGATCAAGCAATCGCCGGGCATGGACTTAGCGGAACCACAAGTGTGGTTGAGATCGTCGTGTAGACGATGACCATCACCCTTGCCACAGGAAACGGTGCATGGGTCATTGTTCCCTTGTCAGTCGCAATTATCCATTCTTGTCTTGCTTGCCAACCTTGCAGAATGGTACTGCAAGAGACCGAACAGCAACTTCCATCGCGTGCTGTTTCGCGCTCACAACAAGACAAAATGGAGTCTGCCGCCCCTCTGCAACTTCGAAGTCGCATACGAAAGCAGTTCGTCCTGTGCTTCGATGGCACTGGTAACAAGTTCAGCGGTACAGATGCAGATTCCAACATTCTCAAAATCTATCGCATGCTTGATCGCAATGGCGATGATCAATTCCATTATTACCAGCCTGGCATCGGAACCTATGTTGCGCAGGCCAACAGCTCTATGTCTAGAAAAGGGCGAATCGACAGGTTCAAACATTGGTATGCAAAAGCGAAAGACAGCGCTGTTGGTAAGTCTTCTGAGGTTTTTAATCGGTGCTTAGGAGATGTTTGCTGATAAATTTAGGCACGTCGTTCGATCTCCACGTGATGGCTGGCTACAGAGTAAGTTGACTGCTGAGCCGCTCTGAACCAGAGTATGAGATGTCTTCAACTGACGCGTGTGCCAGTTCTTGATGAGATACTACACGCCAGGAGATGACATATATTTCTTCGGCTTCTCAAGGGGTGCTTATACCGCTCGCTTCTTGGCGGAGATGCTTGACCATGTTGGTCTGCTATCAGTAAGTTGTGAGCATAACGGGAGCCACGTATTACTTATATATGTAGGCTGGTAACGAGGAGATGTGCCACTTTGCCTGGAAGTACGTACTCTATACTGCTATAACTTGCCAAGCTGACAAGCAATACAGAACATTCCAGAAGTGGCAGTGCCGGTTGGAAGGCAATGATGACGAAAAAAAGGAGAAGAAGAAGCTCCTCGAGTTCATGTGCGCATTTAGAGAAACATTCAGTCGCCCGGTGCGTGCGATCCGCTTCCTCGGTCTTTTCGACACGGTCAACAGTGTGCCACATTTCGAGAATGCATGGATGCAGCGCAGCAGATTTCCCTACACCGCAAGAAGTTCGGCCCGTGTCGTACGACACGCAGTGTCAATTGATGAGCGACGCGCGAAGTTCCGACAGGACCTCATCTCGCAAGCAAAACCGGACCATGCAATGCTCTACAAACGTCACCACAGGCGTCATCACCTGAAAGAGTTCCTTAACAGCGACGAGACGAACGACGACGACGAGACGTGCCAGAACGAGAAGGATATCGAACAGCCTAGAGGGCGTCGCGATACCCTCGCTCCGCCTCAAAACTACCGAGACCCACATGAGACATCGGGAGTGCGCAATTTGAGCCCAAATTTTTCGTGTAGTGGCGTATCGATACAATCGACGGATCCAATTCACACACAAGACTCGTGGGATGAGGATGAGGGCGAACAAGACATCCAGGAGGTCTGGTTTCCAGGCTGTCATGCTGTAAGTCTATTACACAACTTCAAAAGCGCGCGATCTGACCTCTCCTAGGACATCGGTGGAGGCTGGCCCCTCGACTCAGGTCACGAAGCAGCTTTGAGCCACGTCCCTCTAGTATGGATGGTTCGCGAAGCACAGAAAGCTGGGTTGGAGTTTGACGACGAGAAACTGGAAACTCTGAACTGCTGCCACGAAGATCGCACATTTGGTGGCCCACGTCGTCAGACCATAGTTCCAGCCATCGCCGTCGACCCCGGTTCGCCTGATGTCGAAGACGATCAAGTTGATAGAAACGGAGCAGCCGACGTCTTTGTTGACGACAAGCATACTCTGACCCATCATCACACCCACCCAGACACTAGTTTCCACAGGAAGCTCCACTACGCCGCGACACAAGGCCGCATGCACGACGTCCTCCAGTTTGACAACGGCGCCGGCACAATGGGTGTAGTATCCTGGAACATCATGGAATACCTACCCTTCCGCCGCATGGATCTCTGCGAAGACGGGTCCTGGAAAGCGATCAGATGGCCGCTACCCAAAGGCGAGACACGCGACATCCCAGCCAACGCCATGATCCACTCCAGCGTCATCAAACGCATGCTCGCAAACCCAGCATATCGACCCGGCAACCTGATCGTTGGCGGCGGAGGCCGAGGCGTGAGAAAGGCGCCCGAAGACATGGGTATCGGCAAGTGGGTTTGTTCTGGCGAAGACGGACATCCCGTGGGCGAGTGCTTTGTCAGGAAGGAGAAGCCGATTAAGAAAGCGACGGAGCAGAGCTCGCATTCTAACGTTATGCCGAGCGGGCCGCAGGGCAACTATTTTTCCGGACGGTGAGCTGATGTGCTTACGGTTGTGGAGCTCGGTGCGTGCTTGTTTGTCCTGTGGCGCTGTTGGTTGGGGTTCTCGTCTTTCCACACTGGTCCTACACCCTTGACTCTATTCCTATCTGTGATTATTGCTAGCTACCTAATCGAACTGTGACTGTGCTCTTTTCGCTTGTGTGGCTTAGACGTGAGATCGATCAACAGTAGGCTATACTCAGTTACGTGATGAAGCGTCATCATGTTCAAGCAGACTCGGGTTCAAGTTATGTTTTCAATTCGCATAGTGATACTATTGACGACCCTGGAAGGTCATGTGTGCTAATATCTCGGATAGTCATGAGCCGGTGAACGAGCTCTTGCGGAGCTGAGATAGGGGAGATACAAGGGCGGACGCTCTTGATTTTAAGATGCTTTTAGCGCGAAATTGTGGTCTTTGAGGAATACTACAAAGCTGCAGAGGACTACAGAGTTATAACATTCGCTATGTTGCAAAAGCGTGTGGTGCGGAGGAATAGGTCACTGCGCACTGAATGGTATACAGTCAGTAAGTAGCCTGGGCTTCTTAGAGCAGGTAGATATCACGAGGCGAGCGATCAAATGCAACATGAGCAGGAAGTTGTAGTGATCGTTCAATTGTATGATAACAATGTGAAGAGATGGAAAATAATAGATCATCATCGTACTCCGAGCCCGGTGGGCAAATGCAAAAGCGTAATGTGCTTCTCTAGACCAAAACGAATGTCTACATGTACCCGCTCGCATCAAATGCTCAATCGCTCAAATGCTGCAAACCAACCACACAAGGAAGAAAAAATATGAAAGAAAGTAAGGAAGGTTAGTAGACCGAGCAGCTAACCTGCGCTCGGGTCATGGCTGATGTGAACATGGCTTGCATGGCCATGTAATGGAAGATGATACCTCCCAATACGGCAACGTGCCAGATGTTGTGGCTGCAGCCGACATAGTCGAAGAAGCCGGGGAACCAGCGTTCGGGGCACTTGCTTGCATACAAGACCGCGCCGGTGATGTAGACAATCAGGCTCTTGGTGATGGGTGCATAGAAGTATAGGGCCCATTGGGGACCCCGGGTCCAAGACAGCTGGAAGAAGGGAATAAATCCTGTCAATGCGAGGGAGCAGTAGAAAGCCACACGCAGCCAAGCCATGTCGGCGCGGTTGAAGGTTGGCTGCCAGGGAAGAATGACGCCACCGATACCAAGAGCACCAGTGAGGACCATGTACGACCAGCGAGAGACAGGCTCACAGTAGAAAGCGGCGTACTCAGTGGTGAGGATCGAGGCGGCAACGAGAAGAGAAATGCCCGTGTAGTCGACGCAGGCGAAGCGCTCAAGCAGCGTCTGTTCCGAGATACTGCTCATGGTGTGCCAGATGGTCGAGCAAACAAGGCACTTGCATGCTGCGAAGAAGAAGACACCGGCGATGAAGATGTCGGCCTTGCTTGACTGGCTCCAGTTGACGCTGGAGGGATAGAAGTAGAAGGCCAATGCGAGAACCATGATGAAACCAAGGAGATGGGACCAGATATTGACGAGCTCGTTGTGGAAACCGAACACGGAACGCACGCAAGCCCATTTGCCTTCGGAGAAGCGGTAGCCCTTCAGGATGTGAGGGTTGATTCTCCAGGGCTCAGGCAGGTCGTCGTAGTGAATCAGGCCATGCTCCTTTGCGCGAGCCAGCGCGCGTTGCACGCCGTGTTCGATTGTGATTTCGACAGTTTCACGGGCTCGGCGAGCTTTGTCAAGACCGCTGTCGACGACGCCTTTGGCAGCTTCGATTCCTTCGTCCATCTTTCTCCGTCCGCTTTCGTACATGTCGTGGGCGTACGAGCCAATGGTGCCATCCCTCAAAGCATATGCGCGCGTCTCAAACTCGGTCAAGTACGAGTCCATCAGCTGAATGCCTTCCATGACCTTCTCGCCCAATGTCTCTTGTGACTCCAGCGCTTCTTTGTATCGTTCCTCAAGTGTCTCGACGAAGACGGAGGCTTGCCGGCGTCCAGCTTCGAGTGCGCCGTCCGAGATCTTGGAGCATGATTCGCGCACGGCAAGGAGGGTGGTGTATGCATATTCGACGCCTGCATCGTATTTGACGTGGCCATAGTCCTCGAGAAAGTCCATGCGGCAATTGAGGTCGGTCAGGAAGTTGCGAAGCTGGTCACAGAGTCAGTCGTAGTGGCAGCAGTCGCGGAATGATATGCGTACCATGAGGTGGAAATTTTCCGCTTCCTGGACGCAAGATTTGGTGTGCCATGAGTGACGTCGCTGGCGTTGCTCCTCAAAAGTGCCATAGGCGGGGCGGCGCAAACGCTGGATGGGCTCTTCTTGCGAAGTCATGACGGCGGTGCTCACGCCCGTGGAAGACATGGAGCGCGGCATGAGGGGTGGTGAATTGATATGTACAGGCGCGCGGGGCTGGTGGAGGCGTGGCGAGGGCGGCCGTGGTTGAGGGGTCCAATCAATCGATAACGGGCCCAGATCAGGAAGGTGTATGAATTGACTGCGTGACGAGACGGCTGGCTGACCTTTGCATGTGCGCGCAAAGAGGCTTTCTGGCTGGGTGGCTTGCTGTCAAGGAGTGAATGGGGGACTCTGGGCTAAGGGCCTGGTGCGCCGTTCTCTCCGCGAATGAGTGGAGTCGAGTGCGCGGCGTGGATGGTGGCCGAGAGCGGAGTGGACAGACGCTGAGCGCAGAGAATTACGAGATTATGTGCAAGAGGAGAGACCGAGAGCGACGGTGTTGTGGGCGGCAGAGTGCCGATACAAGTCTAGAAGAAGGTGGGAGGGTGGAAGCGACGGCGCTTTTGGCGTGTTGGCGCTCGTCATCCAAATTTCTCATCCGAGGCTGCGTAGGATGGGGCTGCTTCGGTGCTTCCCGGTCCCTGCATACCCTGGCATTGTTCAGGCACAGAACTCGAGTTCCTGCTAGAGCTGACACTTGACAGCTGACAGACTGTAGGCGTGTGTCTTAGTCTTAGCGGTGCACATACAGTGACAAAACGATGAGCTTGCTGCCCTACCGAGCATCATCAAGAGCAACAAAGCACGCGGGTGCCGTCGTGGGAAACACGGCTCGAACGGCTTGGCATTCTTCATTCGACTTGGTGCCCTTGTCCTCTGTTCGCACTCGCCGGCAGCATCCATCACGGTTCGCCAACGCATCGCTTGCTTGATTTCCATTGCTATGAGCAACAGTTGATTGCTGCTAACAAAATCCGATCTTCTTCGTTGTTCATTTAACTGGGTGTCACGCTCACATCGCCTCCTTATGTTTTTGTTGTTTTTGCCGTTGCAAGGCTGCTGGCTGATCCAACGAGGTGGCTGGTCACGCCTATGACGGGCTTGTCCCTCTACCAGACTGCGTCATTTCAACCACATCTGCGATGCGAGAAGCTTGAGAACATCCGTCGTGTGGGATGTATACCTGCTAACTAACACGTTCCTGCACAGGTTGCGCTACCATCGTACAGTTCCTATCGTCGCTGTTTCTCTGCCTCAACATGTGCGCACTTCTTTGCAACCTTGCCTTGACCGTGCGACACGTCCGCTGCATGGCTTGTAGTCGCACTTGGCATCCTTACTTGGGTGCTGCGAAGTTGGGCATCGAGAACTTCAGCCTGGGCCTTGAACATCACGATTCGCAGTCTTACACCCCAACCGTGTTCGAACATGCCTTCTCACCGGACGCTTTGTACAGGATCCCTTGTCGACACCAGATCACTTCCAAATGTCTCCAACAGAGCCTCACCCCTCATGCGTGGCCAATCGTCGTTGAGCCTGCGGCGTCATGTGTGCAATGCCTTAGCGCAGCTTATTGTCTGTCATACTTCGTACTGCAGTATGAACCCGGTCTAAACTGCAAACACGGCTTGCCAGGCAACGCCACGATCTTCGCCGAGCATGCAGTTCGGTCCCCAGTTGTTCAGCAGTTCCCTTTGCGTATGCAAGTTCATTGCCTCCTCGGTCGTCAGCCAATCACCGATGCTCTGATCTCCGCTTCTGCACTCCGGTCAGCAGCGATGCCCTGCATATCTTAAACGTGCCATGACCTCAGAACACGAGGATCACAACTTCATGAACCGTTCGGCAATTTTTGACATCTCCACATATACTTTTTCACCCGGACTTTGGATGCTTTGATACTGACCAAACATGGCGGTACTCGCCGCGATATTGCCAGTCGTCTCGCGCAGCTCTTGCCTTGCGCTTGAGCTGTATCAATTCGCCGCTTCATCACCTGAAGAGGCAAAAGACTTTGTGAAGGTTGCAAAGGCGATCAACAGCTTCGCCTCAATCCTGAAGCAGGTTGGAACCATCATCAAAGAAGACGATCGTCTGCCTTCTTACGAGGTACGTCCCTTTTGCACCCCTGCTACGTCACCGCCCACCTCACGATTCGTATGTGTCTGGTTGAAGGGAGACTGGATGAGGACACATTTATGAGAAAGCCGATATTCAACCGACATTGTTGGCAGATACAGACTTCGGGAGAAAGCTGGCGTGTTTGCGATTATGTGGTCAACTGTGCACTTTTAGGCTGACACCGTAGACAGGCCCTCGATGTTCTGGACGATGTTACCGCACAGTCACAGAACGTTTTAAAACAAATCGAAAACGTGACTGAGCTTAGCAGAAACGAACACAGCGACCAAAGGAATGGAGATTCATCGTCTAAGAACGGTTCGCGAAGCGGGTCGCTCAGTGTGACAAGGCTGGCCTATCTTGCCGCACATCTCGAATGCTTGAGATTGACACTCGCCGTTCTCTTGCAGACTTTGTATGCTGCACAGAGCATCATGTGGTCGAAGTAAGTAGATACCCATTCTCTTTTACGCCTGTACAAAGTCAAATAAGCCATCATCGAAACCTTCATACAGTTTTGCTGACAATTCCCCACAGGCTTCGCCCCACAGTATCGCCAAAGCAAGCGGCAAAAGCAGTGGCAAACGAGAAGCTTCAGCTGCAAACACTCATAATTGAGCAGCAAATGTCGATACTCTCCGCATTGGTGCTCCATGAGCAAACCCCTCGTCATGATGCCCGATTTTTGATGGAAGCGGACAGCTCCCAGAGTCTTGTCACAACAGGATCCGAAAACACATCGCCCAATCCAAGCCACCTCTTTCAGTACCAAGACAAGTACCTTGGGAGTCTTGATACATCTGGGTCCGCAGAGGACGGGTGGCTACCGATGGTGTGTAGCATCGCTGGTCCGCGAACTGAACAATTATTGGAGAGGTGGACCAGTCTACCAGACTTTGATCACCGCCTCCGCGATGCGGAACGTAAAGCCCGTGCCCAAAAGCATGAAAACCAGCAAGCGACCGTCGAGTCTGATAGTGAAGAGGACGAGCGATCAAGGTACGGTCCCAACGGTCCAGGTGTCGCCCCGCCACCACATCAGCGGTCTGGCAGCGTGCAGCCACTGTTCATGGATATGACTACTCTGCCCATCCCTGTGCCTGCCTCGAAGTTCGGGCCATCAGCTCCCATGTCGCCAGCAGCTTCACCCAGAGCTTCCCGTACAACATTCGAAACAACAGCGTCACCTCGGACCAGCATAGGTAGCTTGCCTGTAGAAGCGGCAGCAGCAGTCGAAGCCAAAGAGGAAGACGAAGGCCTGGACCTGGAGATACCGTGGACTCTCCGTACTTCGAAATATGAATGGAAGTATATCGATGGTAAAGTCGTCGGCTCGAATACCGACTTGCCACCTTCAACTGCATATGCAGAGCGTCGGAACTGGACTGAAGTCATGGCGAGTTGGGTCTGCAAGGAGGCTATCCAGGAAGCTGGCTACAAGGTCACGCAGGTGCAGAAGGAGAGAAAGGACGGGCGAAGAACGAGGTTCGACACGTGCTTCTGCATCGAGCAGCCGCTGAAGTTTGATCAAGTCAAACACCTGGTCGAGCAGACTGTCGAAATGTATCGAAAGAACGTACCAGCAACTCCGCCCCCGCCCGCACCGCCACGCATCAGGCGTACTTCTTTCGATCGACCACCTCTCGGCCCGCCTCCAAGCTACATGGCTCAGATGGCTGCCCAAGACCGTGATCGAACACCCACTGCAAGTCGGCCTCACATGCCACTGGAGCGTTCATCGAGTACGCTGGCATACCCTCCACCACCACCACCACTGGACCGCTCAATGTCCATGCCAGGGCCAGGCATGTTCGCCCCACCACCATACCCACCGAGCGTCAACTCGCGGGCATCCAACGCACCCCTGACCATGCCCACACCAGGCACAATACCGATGCCCAACGGTCAATACTCGTCACTACCACCGCAAAGTCCCTATCCTCCACAGATGCCACCTCCACCGCCAACCGCACAACAGTACCCTTATCCACCGCCTGGTGCGCCGTACAACAACTATGCCTACCCGCCGCACATGCAAACCTACAGCAACCCGCTGAATCCGCAGTCACCATTGCGTCAGTCGTATCTTGTTCCCAGGCCAATGGATAGGTATGAAGACGACTCCATGACGTCGGACTCTGGGAGTGGAGAGCGGAGGAGACGCAGGTCCAAGTCGAGGAGAAGGTATGATAAGGAGGGGGAAGGGAGGAGGAAGAAGTATGGGAAGAGCGCGGCGGTGGGGACGCTGATGGGTATTGGAGGGTTGACAGCGTTGTTGGATGGATTGGGTGGGTTGTGAGGTGTGGAATGACGAGGGTTTTTGTCTGTTGTTGGGATAGGGAATGATGAGGTGGATGTACGCTGATCATGATTTGTGTCAGTCAAACACCACGTTACATGTCGAGAATACAGTCGTGAGTTGTTTAGTGAGTATTCAACAGGCCGTCCGTGCTACCGTATCTTGCGATGGCATCAATGTCCCAAACGCCGCGCTATGCATGAAGCAGATCTTTTCCCTCTCCTTTCGTCCCTCCATATATGGTTTACCGACTATCAGCCACATCTGGCAGCCTCTCAATAACGTACTTGCCCTTGGCGACACTCACAATCGGCACACCGGGAATCTTTCTAATGCGCCTCTTCAGATCCCTATCGTTGGTCGCCACAAGATAGATTCTGTGCTTCATGACCCTCTCCACAATACAGTCATCAGCGTAGGTGCCCTTGTGGTCGCACTTGAGGCGTTCCCAGCGCTCGTCCCTCGCAATGCGCAGCGCGATTCTGTACTTGGGGCCGAGTTTTTCCAGCTCGGCCATGACGCAGGTGGTGATGATGGGCGTGGCTTTCGCGTACAGCAAATCCATAAGGGCCTTGTCGAGCTCGAGCTTGGCGTGCACCGTGTGCGAGAGGAAGTTTGTGTCGACGAGGACTGAGTAGGGCGGGCCCAGGGCGGTGTTGGCTTGGAAGAAGAGGGCGGATGAGACTTGGGGGATCTCGCGCTTGGCTACTTCGGCTGCGGCTTTCTTTTTCGCTTCGAGTTCGCCGTCTTCTTGGTTCTTCTTTCTGCGGGAGCATGTCAGCATGCTGGGTAGAAGCGTGGCGAGGCGCAAGGCGCATACAGTCTTCCATCTTTCTGGCCTGTGGATGGTCAGCGCTGCACATGTTGGAAGCGTATTTCTGGAGCTCACCAATGACTCTCTTCATCTGCGCAAACTTGCGCGTCTTCTTCTGGACACCCATGGCTGCGAGGTAGTGCTGGTGCGTTCGTGCTGCGAATGTCGACAAGGCGCTGATACTTTTTGGTGGAGCTGATGCCAAGAGTTCGAAGAATGTCGGCGGCTGCAACGACCGATGTCAGGCTAACGACAAGGCAGAGGCAATAGCGGGTCGAAAATAGCAACAGCAGGTGCATCACGCAGGGACGAGTCTAGCAGACAAAGGGTTCACGATGCAAGTTTTGATCGCCCTCCCCGATTCCACAACACGGTATGAGCGGTTGCAGCAGTCGTAGCGCGCAGTAAATTACTTTCTTGCCTCCCGCCATTCATCCTGATTGTCTTTGGCAAGTCTGGCATTGTCTCTCGCTCGTTGCGCCGCCCCATTCCGATCGCTAGCCCCTGCCAAACACCAAGCGAACTGGGCGCTCGATCCTCAACTCCGCCCCTGCAGCCCCGTTCTCTCTCCGCCAACAGCCTAGCACACAGGCTCGTCTCCACCTCTCGCTGTCCGGTCGCTCGTTCTACCCAGACTCTACTGCATTCGACCTACGCGCGACGCTCCTCACTTGTCCACGGACAGCCTGAACCCCTGAGACACAACCAGTCGCCGTCACCCTTCAACACGTCGTTTCCCTAAGCGGAGCCCCCCTCGATACCCCACACCACACCACAACCCACGTCGAACGTCATACCCACTTCGAGATGCGCCCCTCGGTAGGCTTCTTGGGCCTGCTGCTCGTCGCTGCGCCTGTTGCTCTTGCGCAGGGCGACAACAACTTGCCCCAATTGTCAACAATACAACAGCCAGACGGACAGGGAGCGTCCTCCAGCGCAGCAGCGTCGTCGGCGGCACCCTCGTCAGCCCAAGCGTCGTCGGCCCAAGCAACATCTGAAGCCCAATCGAGCGCAGCACCATCGGGAACAACAGCTGCGACCGCTGACAACGGCGGCAGCTTCCCAACCGTCACACAAGGCGTCCAACTGTCCGGCTTGCCTACGCTTGCTGGTGTTGGTATACCCAACCAACAAGTCCCAGACACATCTGGTGCGCTCTTCATGCAGAAGTCGGATCTCCCAGACGGAACCGTCTTCATCTGCGTCGGTGCGATTCTGGGTTTCCTTGGCGCTTGCGTGCTTCTGTGGCGTGGTCTGGTTGCGTGGTCGCTGCATCGATCCGTCAAACGCGCTGCTCTGGCACAGAACCTGGCTGATATGAAGGCCATGTCAGCAGTACCTGGCAAGAAGCGCGGAATGTACACCCACGTTGGTGGCAGCTCGACCATGTCTCTGGACCACCTGGCTGCGGCACCGACGGGCCATTCAAAGCCTCAAAAGCCATTCGCTCAGGCGCCCGGTGGCACACCTCCCCGATCGACATCATCTTTGTTCTTCTCTCCTACTGCAGGCGGTGCAGCTGGTCTCGCGGCACAGGGCAACCGCTCGTCAAACTACCTGCCTGCCGGTTACTATGCCAGTGGCAACGCAGCACCTGCTGGTGGATCTCCCATGGCATATGTGGGCGGGAACCCCGGTCACCTATCAACCAACTCGCTGGCACTTCATGGCAACCGCTTCAGTCGAGCATCCGCTACCTCGCCGCCAGGGTCACCATCTCTCCCGCCCTCGCGTGGCTACGATCGTGCTCCGCCGTCGAGGGATGGCTTCTCCAACTACAACCGCAATAGCGTCGCCAACCCCAACACACCAGGCAACACAAGAAGCGGTGTATACGGCCATGGCAACGGCAATGGCACCGTGAGCAACCTGTCTTTGAACGTGCCTGGCGGGACTACAGAGGCTGGTGGCCGGGCGCCGAGTGCGTATCTTGAAGACTTGTTTGAAAACCACGGCGGCTCGCACTCGCAAGAGAGGTTCTAGAGTGATCTTGAGCAGCAGCAGCCCGTCACGCAAAGGATGCTGAGGTCGCAATCTTTGATTGACCGTACGGCTGACATGTACCGCTCTATATACGCGGCGGGTCGAGAAAGGGTGTGGGATATTGAGATGGCGTTGGAGAGATCCAAGTCTGCATACATGTGGCAGCAGAGGAGGGACCAGCACGGGAGACCAAGATCAGCGCCTCTATTATGATTTCAACACAGCACTACCAGGATCTCGGTGCTAGGTATCCTCGTGTTGTGTTGAGGTCGTGCTGCATGCGCGGGTATGCACCGTACCTCGTTGATTCTGGCGTTGTACCACGTTTGCGAAACGAGGCCGTGTCACATTGCTCGTCCACCATCTTTACGAGTATTGGCGTCTTTTTTTTTTTTTTTTCC
>SATU01000567.1:0-18878 GCA_004335285.1 Ascochyta fabae | reverse complement strand
TTGGATTAACACACAGATTCTGCTACAAAGTTCAGCCTTATAACTAAAAATCTAGATTAAATACTTACTAAGCTCTAGAAAAACCCTCGCTTTTCCCTTTTTCTAGATATGACTAGGTCTAGCCTTGCGAGCAATAGCTTTAAAGTCAACCTACTAATCTTTAGACTCCTCGCGGTTTCGCTTGTAGGGATTCACAGGATTGTAGACTAGGGGATTGACAGGTGTAAAGCTTGATCTAAAACCTGCTTAATTATAGTTCTAGAGCCTAGAAAAGCCACAAATTAGTTAGAAAATAATTAGTATACTAAAGAAGCTACTTACCTAAGATTGCAAGACTAATTAATCTTGTTTAGGTTATACTCTAAATAACGATTAGGATCCTCATAAGGTATAATAAAATCACCAGAGCTGTTAGACTTGTTATCTAAGCTAGCAGCTAGCGAAATTAACCTGCTCCTAATAGGTGGACTATTGTGTTGTTTACTAGGAACAGAGTATGAATTGCTTAATTAAACTATTGCAAAACAACTGCAACACATAAAGAAGATTAGATAAACAAAACTAAGAAGCGCTAACTATAGCAAAAAATTAGAGTTAGGAGTAAGAGAAGAAGAGAAATTGCGTAGATAGGTAATTATTTAGGGTGCAAACGCGTTTTATAACATATGTTAACAAGCCTGTTTGCTCTATACCTGTAATAGGAAACTCTAACGTTATTCTTCACATTTTACAACAACACTACCTTGCGATCACAATAATAGCTATTATAGTCATACTTCTTAATTAAAGCATGCCTAGGGGGTATGTCGCAGTAAATACTGCTTAGATTAGTAATTATCTAATCTAGATTACTAATTTTGTGATCTAAATCTGGATGCGCTAAGTCACTAGCGTTGGATTGAGGATATATAAACGATCAGGTTAAACTAATAGATTAGCAGAAGAATTTGATCTCTCTTTCTTAATTATTGATCGTTTATCTCTCAAGTCTCTTAACAATCACACCTAACTGTTTTCGATATCTCCGGTAGGTCAGCTTATCCACTTTAGGTCGGATCTGAGCCTACCCGACGCTAACCCCACGCCATCTACGTCGATTGCCGCCCATCACTCCTGTTCCTGTCCGTAGCAGCCTTGCTAAAAGAAGCACTTTAACAAACACCGAGGCAACTTTCTGATCTTAGCAGCATTGAATTACAGAATGTAGTCATCGAATTGTCATGACCGTTATTGGGTCAAAAGAATGCTATGCCCGTGCTTGGCCTGCCTTCCTACGCCCTTGCTTTCTCTACACCTTGCTAAACTAATACTTCATATTCAGTATGCGTCTTAACATTGTAGTGAGTGCGTTTGCAGCCAGCGTTGCTGCGCATCCTCAAGGAGGTTCACTGCTTGGTCTGCCGCTCGACATCGGTGCTCTGCTCAAATCACTTGGTCCGGCGCCTGCGAATGACCCCCGATTTACCAACTTCAAGCCTGCGGGATCGGGCGATGGTGAGTGCATCCGTACAAGATCAAATTTCAGTGCTAACATTATGGTGTAGTCCGCTCTCCCTGCCCCGGCCTCAACGCTCTCGCAAACCACAACTTCATCCCGCACAATGGCAAAGGAAACACAATTCCCGTCCTGATCAAGGGACTTGCAGAAGGTCTAAACATGGGCGCTGACTTCACCGTCGCCATTGGGGGCGCCGGTCTACTCGCCTCACCCAACCCGCTTGGGGGCTCCTTCGACCTAGATGATTTGAACATGCACAACTTCCCCATCGAGCACGACGCCTCCATGTCCCGGCAGGACGCCGCACTCGGCAACGACCAGCCCTTCTACGACCCCAACTGGCAACAGTATATCACCTTCTTCAACGGGAAGACTGTCACCGATGTGCCAACAGCCAGCAAGGCCAAGTTCGCGCGCTACAACGATAGCCTGACCAAGAACCCGCAATTCACATACGGCATCCGCGAAGCCATCTTCTCGTACGGTGAAAATGCCATCTACCTCCAAGCCATGAGTGACCCGGTCAGCGGCATGGCCAAGATCGAATACGTGCGCAGCCTATTTGAGAAGGAGCGATTGCCATATTATCTGGGCTGGCGGCCAAGCAAGGCACCCATCACGCTGCCGAGTCTGGGT
The DNA here is from genome assembly GCA_004335285.1 of Ascochyta fabae. NCBI lineage: Eukaryota > Fungi > Ascomycota > Dothideomycetes > Pleosporales > Didymellaceae > Ascochyta > Ascochyta fabae. The sequence continues at coordinate 16,744 of SATU01000567.1, read as the reverse complement.
AACATGGTCGTGCAGTTGTATGGGAGTAGTCCTCAGCCGATTCCTGAGGGTGTGAAGATCCTGGCCGATAGCTACAAGGATGCTCTTGTTGCGGTTGCGGGAGGAAGCAATATTCTTGCGAACTTGACGTCAGGGATTAGCTCGGCGTTGGGGTTGTAATTGCATGAGTCTGTACGCAAGTTTATAATCGATAGGAGATGTTGTTGAAACACTTGAGATTCGTAGTCAAGTTGAAAACCCGTTTCCTTTGACCGCCGGATGCTGGCGTCACAGTTATTCATATTGACCTTAGAATCCAAGGCTAAAAACCTTCTCTCCAATCCAAATCGGCAGAGGACATTGTCGCTTATCTCACGTGAGTCGCCTTTGATCTTCAGGGATTGACCCCGCAATCCGACAGTGACACTTTACACCACAACACCCAGACCATCACTTCAATTTGTGCACGAACGCATATTCTACTCACCGTTGCGATCTCTAGAGCAGATAAAGGCGTGCATTGTATTGTTATGCGCCTTCTCAAACTTCTAGACGACGGCGCATTGAGCCTAGTCGAATTTACTGGCAGCGATATACCGCCGTATGCGATTCTCTCGCACACATGGGGGCCTGATTATGAAGAGGTCACCTTCAACGATCTGGATAAAGGCACAGGCCGAAACAAGATCGGTTACAGAAAACTTACGTTTTGCGCAAAGCAAGCTGAGCAAGATGGTTTACAGTTCTTCTGGGTTGATACTTGTTGTATCGACAAGTCAAGTAGCGCAGAGCTCACTGAAGCTATCAACTCCATGTTTCAGTGGTATCACAAATCAGCTCAATGCTATGTATACATGTCCGATGTAGCGTTGAGAGGAAATGTCACATGGGAGCAATCATTCCAAAGGAGCAAATGGTTTACCCGAGGGTGGACGTTGCAAGAGCTTCTTGCCCCCAAGTCTCTTCATTTTTTCGCAGTCGAGGGTGATATTCTTGGAAACAGAACCTCGCTTCTCCAGGCAATCCACGATGTTACCGGTGTATCTCACGGTGCCCTGCAAGGGGAACCCTTACACCATTACAGCATGGAGACCCGCTTTTCCTGGGCCGAGAGGCGCGAGACAAAACGCGAAGAGGATCTAGCCTACTCTTTGCTCGGGATATTCGGTATTTACATGCCACTCATATATGGAGAAGGACGAAGATCCGCCTTTACACGACTCCGAAAAGAGATTGACGAGTCCCTGAAGGACCAAACGCTTAGCGCCAGTTCCTATTTCATTCCAGCCGATCAGAATGAAGGCGCACTGAACAGGCACTATCTTTCAATCAGCAATATGGAGCAATACACGCTAGAAAAAGAGAGACTGAATGCACAACAAAACATATTGGACAGTCTTCGATACTCTCGAATGGAGGAACGTGAACTCCAAATCAATGAAGCTCAGACTGGTACCTATGGATGGATTTTAGACCCCGAATTTCGTACGATTCCACAATCAGACAGTCTACTCGATTGGCTATCTTCTTGCACGGAGTCGAGAAGAATCTACTGGATTTACGGCAAACCAGGGTCAGGAAAATCAACAATGATGCGATTCCTTGGCCGAAATATCAGTACCCTTGATCACATGCTCCCGTGGACGAAGAACAAACCTTTGTTGAGGATCCAGCATTTCTTCTGGAACCCTGGATCTGAGTTGCAGAAATCTATCCATGGTTTCCTACGAGCCTTGCTTTGTCAGCTTTTGATGCAAAACTCCGATTTGTTTTCTCAAGTCGTTTGCAGCAATAGGTGGGCGGCTGCATCGGCGCCTGGTGCATACCAAATCGATTGGACGCAAGCGGAGTTACAACAAAGTATTTGCGAGTGCATCAGGTTCTTGAAAGGATCTGCAACAGTGTTCATCTTACTGGACGGACTTGACGAGGTCAGTGGGACCGATGACACGCAAACAGAGCTGGCCGAGTTTCTCATCAAGATCGCGAGCTTCCAACATGTGAAGATATGTGTTTCTAGTAGACCCTGGAACATCTTCCGCGATGCTTTCAAAGGGTTCCCAAGACTGAGGCTTGAGGATCTAACACGTGACGATATCAGCCTATACATCAATGCGAAACTCAGCAGTCATGCAGGGTTCCAGCTCTTATCGCAGTACCATCAGGCGAGTGCAGTGCTTCTTACGAGGCAGATATCTCAGAAGGCTTCCGGAGTGTTCCTGTGGGTTCGTTTGGTCGTTCGGGAGCTTTTGGCAGGTCTCAGAGACGGGGATGGCATAAAGACGCTGCAAAGAAAACTGGAGCTGATTCCAAACGACCTGAACGACTACTTCAGACGTCTGATGGATTCGATCCCGCCCCAACAACGACACAAAGCCTCAGTATTATTGCAGATCGCGCTTTACGCGGAGAAGGATTTCGTGACTTTGCATCCCTTACGTCTCATCGACTTGTGTTTCACTGACGTGGAAGAGCCGTGCTTCATTCTGTCCGATAGCGCGTTCTTGGCAAACGTAGATCTTGCTAATCGAAACGAGCTGAAATTTCGCCTGGACTCAACATTACGACAACTAAATAGCTGTTGTATGGGCTTGCTAGAGTGCTATTACGAGCGTACTTCTGGATCTGTTGATGATAGTCTGATTCCTGTAGCCCTATCAGCCAACGCTGCGGACAGACTTTCTTCGGACCATGATGGAACCAACACAACTCAGGACGGCTTTCAACGGAAAGTTTCTCGAAAGGACGATACCGATGCTTTTCTCCAGGCGCACAAAGTGACCGTCGATTTCTTCCACCGCACATGTCGAGATTTCCTCTTGACGCCAGAAACTTGGCACATGTTACTTGGATTCTCCACAGGACCGTACAACGTACAGATGTACTTGGTCAACGCCAGGATATGTCAATTTTTGGCGATGGCGACAATCAAGAAACGTGCCAGAGAAGCAATGAGCCTTGCGAGCAACATTCTGAGTAGCCTTGCGCGGCCTGCGTTCCGAGATACAATCAATAGTGCAACATTAGCAGCTATCATTAAGACGGCTGTCGAGAACCTGCCGCGGGATCGCTATCTCGTCTCGAGCCCCCGTTATACCAATCCATCGATCTTTAGCTGGGACGAAGAACAAAGCTCTTTCCTCACCTTGGCAATCGATTTCGACATCGTCTCCTATGTGAGGCAACACCTGAACTTAGAATACGTTCGAACAAAGGGTGGAAGACCAATTCTGGATTACCTACTTCGACCTCGTTTTCCAACAGCAGATTCGTACAATATCGGCAATCAGAAGCCAAATACGGAGCTTCTGTGCATGGTGTTAAACCATGGGGCTCATCCTAACCAAAAATATGGGTTTAGCAGCATATGGGCCCTGTATCTATGTTTCTTAGCTGACCTTCTCAAGGAACATCCTACTTGCCATATAGAATATGCTGTTGCGTTGAAGTTGATGATTCAAGCGGGTGCGGCTGTCGTGTTGCCCAGGTCTTGGCTATCATGCGAGACTGACTACGCCTTCTATTCTCATACGTCGTTATTCGAAGACGACACAGACGAGGATCGGTTTTCGACTCGATGGACAAGTGCAGTGCCTATTGTGGATGAGAAAGCAGATCTAGGATCTGAGTCTTATTATGCAGTCAGCGATCTTTTGGAACACTTTCGTCCAGCTTTGGGGTTGGTTGTGGACCGGTTGAAAGAGCTCATCAGCTCAAAGGGGACATTCCACCCACTGTAAAAAATCGAGCTCACATACTCAGAGCATGCATTCAAAGCGAATCTTCTTTTGGAGTCTTACTTGCATTTGTCCCGCATCCGTTCTCGGTTTTGGGTGAGTAGTACATAACATGGTCACTCAAGGTGACTACAAGGGACAGCGACAACTGAACCAATCATCGTCCTCACGAACGTGGTTGCTTTAATTCTACTCTTAAACGTCACTTTCTGTTGTTCTAATTTTGCCACCACGTCAGTTCTGTAACACCACTACTCCCACCCAACGCCTATACTTTTCGGCTTTCTCACGCTATATGCTCAATAACCCTCTAGAGATTCCGCTTTCGTCGTCACTCTCAGCTGTGAATCTCTTTGAAAGAAGGCCTGACGGCTCTAAAGCTGGTCTCGGCCCCAAGTTCAACACCATCCCCCCCGCAATATTGCCAAGGTGGCGCTGGGCCCCCAGAATGGCGTAATTACCGCTCTAGCATCCAGTAGCCAACCTCTAGACGCGCTGATCTTCCGGATCTGCTTCCGGATCTTTAGGTGCTTTGATTGAGCTTGTTCAGAAAGTTGGCAGAATTGTTTGACGGCGCACGACATCTCATGTACGATGACATATGTAGTTTCAGAAAAAGGGACTGACCGTTCGCACTGACGATGCAAGGAAATTTAAAGGCAAAAGCGGAGAAAATTGTAAAGTAATGATCTCCATGCACTTCTTTTCCCCGATAAGGCATTGTCATTCATTCGACAAACATGTCTGCACCGAGTTCGAGTTCGCGGTCAGGTAGCCACCGTGGTGGTTCTTCGTCACTCTCAGCTTTAGTTTCTACTCTAGTACCGTGCATAGTCGTCGCCGGCGTCCTTGTAGGAGCCTTCTTGCTGCTACGCGTCAAGCTAAAGCGCGTATACGCACCACGGACATATCATGATGCCCTCTACGAAGAGTAAATTCTCCCGGTCCAATGCTCTAATCTGACGAATCTGCTAACAATTCTTACAGTGAGAAGACGCTATCGACAGGCGCGAGCTTCTTGGGCTGGTTGAGCAAGTTCAAGGGTCTGAGTGACGAATACGTGCTCAATCATCACTCCCTGGACGCGTACCTTTACATCCGCTTCCTCAAAATGCTTACTCTGATGTCTTTCGTGGGCGCTATAATCACATGGCCCGTTCTGTTCCCTGTAAACGCAACAGGCGGAGGCGGAGGTACAGATCTCAACATACTTTCCTTTTCGAACGTGTCCGACTCCAACACAGCAAGGTACTTTGCCCACGCAGTAATGGCTCGGATCTTCTTTGGTTGGGTAATGTTCTTGGTCGGAAGGGAAATGCTGTACTTGGTGAAAGTTCGACAAGCGTGCCTATTGTCGACATGGAACATAAGCCGCATCTCGCAACGGACAGTCCTATTCACTGATGTACCAGAGAAGGACCTTTCACTGGACCGCCTACATACCATATTCCCCAATGTGGCACAAATTTGGCTAGTACCGGATGTATCGGACTTGGAAGACGATGTGGAAGATCTCGAGAAAAGCGTACCCAAGCTAGAGAGTAGTGAGATCAAACTGTTGTCAAAGGTGACCAAACAGCACCAAAAGCACGGAGAGAAAGAGTCCGCTTTCGATGAGGCTCTACGACCAAAGCACAAACTCAAGTTTCTCACCGGCGAGAAGGTCGACTCAATCAGTCACTACCGCAAGCACATAGAGGAGCTGCTACCCAAGATCCGATCAGCTCAGCTTTCTCATTTGTCTGGAAAAGAAAAGCTTGCCAGTGCAGTTTTAATCGAATTCGAGACTATGGCAGCCGCGGAGAAGGCTTTCAATGACAACCACCACCGTAGGCCATCGGATTTTTCGTCGCGTCAACTAGGGGTTCTACCGGAAGAAGTCATTTGGAAAAATCTGGACATGGGTGCTAAGAACCGCATAATACGACACATCCTTGCAACTGTTGCAATTGTGGCTCTGATAATCTTCTGGAGTATCCCAGTAGCGCTTGTTGGTATCATCAGCAACATCAACTACCTCACGGAGAACGTACCGTTTTTGGGCTTCATCGACAACATACCGGGCAAAATTCTGGGAGTAGTGACTGGCCTGCTACCAGTGATCTTACTTGCGGTCCTTATGGCTTTGGTACCGATCATATGCCGCTGTAAGCAACCTGCACGCACTATTTCGAAATTCGATCTAACACTTGTATTCTAGTTCTAGCCAAGTTATCAGGAGCAGCTACTATCTCAGAGGTAGAGCAACAATGCCAGAAGTGGTATTTTGCCTTCCAAGTGATTCAGGTCTTCCTTATCACGACCTTCACTTCTGGTGCTGCAGCTGTCGCCAGCCAAATTGTCACCGATCCCACACAGGCCGTCCCTCTGCTCTCTAAAAATCTGCCAAAGGCCTCAAACTTCTACATTTCTTACTTCATCCTCTACGGTCTTGCCAATGCAGCACGTTATCTGTTCAATCTGATTGGCCTGCTGGGCGCGGTAATCCTGAGCAGGTTTTCAAAGACGCCGAGGAAGAAGTATATGCGTTGCATCGCATTCACAGAGCCTTCATGGGGAGCCGAATATCCGAAATGGACCAACTTAGATGTCATTGCAATCTCATATGCTGTCATCGCGCCACTTGTCCTGGGGTTTGCAACCGTTGGTATCGGACTAATATACCTCGCGTACCGATACAACATGTTGTATGTCCACAACACACATATCGATACGAAGGGGGGCTTCTATTCGCGCGCCCTCGAGCAGCTCATGGTGGGTGTCTACCTGGGAGAGCTTTGTCTTGTGGGCCTATTCGGTCTCAATATTGGAAATAGCGTCGTGTCCACCGGGCCAACTGTTATGCAGGGCGTGCTGATTGTAGTAACTATCATCTTCCACGTCGTCATGAAGCGGAAGTTGAAGCGTTCCAACCTTCTTTCACATTCGGACCACTCTAGTCTGCAAGACGCAGAAGCTGGACACGTACTCGGCGGAAACGGCACACATCCAAGACGCACCCATGCGAGAAACGAAAGCAGACACTCTGATCAGGGTCTTGTTTCTAGTATCAGCAATCGCGATGCTGAGCACAAGATGCACACAGAATACAGTGCATCGACACAGCCTTCCAACAAGCCACCTCAGAGGTCAATGTTCCAGCGCATCTTCTCGCCTCACACTCTCTCCTCGAGTCAAATATCAGCTTCCTTAATTCCGAGCTTCAAGAACCCAGTACCGGCATACACCAAGCAGGAGGTTTTGGAGGCATATCTGCACCCAGCTTTGAATCAACGACAAGAAGTAATCTGGTTGGCACGAGATCCAGCTGGTGTGAGTAAGAACGAAGTCAGGGATTTAAGAGAGTGCCTTGGCAGTCATGGCGTCGAAGTTACGGACGAGGGCGCCATGATGAACGAGAAAGGCAAAGTTCAGTGGAACGACGCAGGCATCAAGCAAGCACCCCTTTGGAAGAGCTCAGTTGTCTACTAAGCGTTCATTCTTACTTTTGCCTGACGGGGGATGAGAACATATACCGCTGAACATGCAAATCTGATTTCCTTCATTTATGACTACATGACTAGCGCTAGCACACTGAGAAGTGCCGCACCAATGCTGTGCACCTTGTACCTTTGATTCGCTGAAGCAGCGCTTGTTGGTTGAGCGAAGTTGGCCTTCTCTGCTTTGTGAGTTTGACCTAGAGTTGGCAGCGCTGAGGCGGGCTCGATTTCCCACACTCCTGCAGTATATTGGGGGCACGCTGGCGCCGAGAGTGTAGGGGTATAATCGCTTTGTTGGATACCTGAGGCTACTGTCAGTCGGTTCACGCAGGACAAGGTCTGCAGAGTTGTACCAGTCGGAAGCGGTGTCTTCCACACGTTGCTGAGGTTGTCAAAGTCGGGCTGCACAGGCGTCGGCGTGCCGGAGCGCGGGAACCCATCTGGCGGTGCTGAGGGGCCTGAATCAACCTTCTCCCCCTATTTTATCAGACCGTAGTTGTTGGCCTCTTGGATCCATTCGTAGACAATGGAGCCCGACCACTTGTCAGCCATTTCGCCAAATACCGCAGCCTGGTCCTGGAAGGTCCGTGGAGGAGACTGGTTGCAACCCGTCTCGGAGAAGAAGATTGGAATGCTATATTCGCTAGAATTTTGCTTGAGCATTTCATAGCCTGATATCTGGTAGTTGCTAATGCCACACCATGAGTATGCGTTCAGCGAGAAGAAATCTAGCGTGTCTGATGCATTACCGCAGGCGAGGTAATTCTGCAACGTAGGCCGCAGCGATTCAAGATCTGCATTTGAATAGCCGATAGGGATCTTTCGGTAATTGCTTGCATCGCGATGTGCTTTCATATCGCGGGCGGCAGCTTTGATGTAAGGCGTGGCGGCAAATCCATCGCCTGACCAAACGACCTCGTTGCCAACATAAAATCCAGCTAGATTATCGAAATGATGAAATGCATCCATAACCTTAGCAAATGCATTGCGCTGGGTCACATTCCACATGGGCTGCCTTTGATCAATCTGTGTGTTGAAGGTATCGAGGTCCAACCAGAGATAGATGCCAGCATTGGCAAATACTTCCATACAACCAGTGTGGTCGGCACTAGGATCAACGTGATAAACACGTATTGAGTTGGTGCCGATAGTTTGCATGAGCGAGGCATCAAGACGGCATTGAGTCGTGTTGATCAGAGGATCGTCGGGGACCAACTAGAGCTGAGTCAGAAAGTGTAGTGTGAGAGGTGAAATGGGGGAAGATCACCTGGTAGGCAATGCCTCTGACGTAGAATTGATCACCCCTGCTGGTAAAAAGCTTGGAGCCTTTCGCCGTGATTGTAGGGACGGCGTCGACGATAGTAAAACCGGCCAGCAAGCACAAGGTCGTACAGAATATCATACCGATGCAACTTTTGGTGGTCGAGTGCGTCGAATGTGGCTGGTTTTGGAGAAAATCTAGGAAGAGACCGTATGGAAAGGCTTTCAGTGATGAGGTGAATAGAAGTATAGGGAATCAAATACTAAAGGTACAAGTAATGCGCTGTGATGACCATTGAGGTGAGCGCTTCTCGCAGTCCACGGCCCTTGCTCCTACTGTACTACTATTAGAGATGGTGGCGCTGCAACGTGAAGTAGAGTACGTAGGAGATGCAGTCACCCCAAGCGCATGAATGGCCAACTCAATGTTCCTAATTCACGGGTTTTTCTAGTGCACATAGTCCACCCTGCGTTGTGCCCTATGAACATTGGAAGAAGCTAAGCTTCGAAGGCCTCGAACTGATCTACGTTAGCGCAAGCTTGCCATGTCCCGTGGTAGGCCTCCTGCAGTATGTTATTGAGCGTTGAAGATAGGTGTTCCGAGATATCCGGTTCGGTTGCAGTTGTACAACTTAGCTCGTTATTCCTAGTGCAGGACTTTACTCCTTCCTCGCGCACTTGTGCAGAGGGGAACTTGGCGCCAGTGTAGTTCCTAAGTCTTCGAATGCGGGTGATCGACGATTGGAACAAAACCTAAAGACTGCTTCCTGTGGAGGTCTGCGAAATTTGGAATCCAGTACTTCTGTGATCACTCAAAAAAAGATTGGAAATATGCCGCACGTTGATTTTTACTCAAGAGAAGAACAATAATGACGTAGGGTGTGCTGAGGTACATCAAGGCTCAGCCCTCCAGACGAAAAGAACATCTAAAAGGGAAAGACATGACTATGAATGCAGGTTGGAGGTATTTGCTTATCGTTGACTCAAAAATGCTGGTTCTTGTTGTGTCGCTGGTGTTGATCTCGGGGTTCGAGGGTGACGTCTTCTTGATCCGTGCGTTAAACTCCAACCAGATAGGCTAGCGCATAGCGCGGAATTGCTCCCCTCACTGAACATCACCGATGTCTGCTTATCCATCTTCATTCTATCAATGCCTTACGTGTGCTCCACATGCGAGAAGGCTTACTCCACAGCGAGCCACTTGACCAGACACCGCAGCACACGTAAGCATTGTATTTTCATACCTTGAGCGCTTGCTTAGGGTGATTGATTTGCTACAGACCAACCTGACCGTCGATTCAAATGTCCGTTCTGTACGAAGAATTTCTTACGCCAGTTTGTCTTTCCGCTATGATGTTTAGCCTGGTACTCATACCTTTGCAGGGACATTGCGCGTCGTCACTCTGAGAGGTGCCCAAAACGCCAGGGACAGAGAATGCCTGTCCAGAGAGAGCGTGGCCAGCCTCGAAAAGCCTGCGACAGGTGTGCGTACTACAAAGTACAATGTGACAAGGATCCATCCTGTAGTACTTGCAAAAAAGCTGATGTCCCATGCTCTTATCATCGTCTTGAAGAGACCAAGGGTCCTTCAACCAGATCTCTCACCCTCTTGTCGGAGGGCGCCATCACACCTTCCTTTGAAGAGGTAGATCCAAAAAAACCGCAACTCTTTTGAGAAAGACGACACCAATGGTTCTCATACTACCAGTCGCGTTCCTTTTCTTTTGAGCTACACTTCTACAAAGACACAAACTCCAAAAGACTTCGCCGATGCCTTGGGAACTGTCAATGCATCAAAAGGCGAACCTGACTGCGCAGGAACAGAAGAAGAGAAGGATCTGTCAATGGATCCATTTCATCCATTTTCGATGATGGCGCCGCTGTTCACGGCAGATCTGTTCCACCTCGACGATCATGCAGAATCTTTCACGCCAACAAGCCGACCTTTACAAAGCGACTACAGTGCTTGTGAAGAAATAATACAAGGACGAGTTGCTGACATGACAGCATTCTTTCTGAGCTCCAAGAAATCAGTCTCTTCACATTGTCAAGAGACAATCCGGACACTGTTTACCTCAGATGTCCTTTTGAGCTCTGTGGACCTCTTTTTTCGGTATGCATATAGACATGTCCCCATAGTGCACCCATCATCGTTCCGTATTGAGACAGTGGAGTTACCACTTTTGTTCTCTGTTCTTTTGGTAGGATGCATTTGGTCATACCCTAGCGACACGTATTTCTTGGCGCTTGATGTGGCTGAAGAGATAGAAACTTGTGTCTTCGAAAATGACATCTTCACAAGACTGCGGGATAAAGATGGCGCAGACACTGGTGCAGCTTCACGAAGCGCTCTGCCCCTCTTACAATCCGCTACCCTTCTGATCTCCGTCAGTTTTAGTTTTCCCGATGCCGATGTTCGACGGCGGTTCCGTACCCATCGATTTTCCGACCTTATATCAGTTGTTCGGTCGCTCAAATCTGACAGAAGCAAGCATCACTGTTTCTGGACCGCTGATGCTACAGCGACCATAAATTGGAATCATTATGTTACTCAAGAATCTTACAACCGGTCAGTACATCACACGATAACATGATTTTCGCTCGCCGACGAGTAAAACAGGGTCATCTACTACATACACCTGCTTGACTCCCATATCTCTACACTCTACGCTACATTCCCGCGTATACCGGTCTTAGAAATGCAAACTTGTCTGCCTTCTGACGACACTGCGTTTCTGGCGAAGGATGCTGGGGAATGTCGAGCTCAACTATCCCGCACACCCTCAACACAGTATTTGAGTCTTGTCGATCTATTACAGAAGCTCATGGCACATGATTGGACTAGTTCGATACACCAGCAGCTCTCAGGCATGACAACTTTTGCAATGTTTCTGACGGTAGGAGGTATTCATCTCCACCCTCGGACAAAAGCTGTGACTGACATGCGCCAAAAGCTCTACAATCTATGATTCTTACCGCAAAAACGCAACTACTTGATGCACATCAACCTAAGCACTTCGAACGCGCACTCGCTCGTTGGAAAATGATCTGGGATAGCTCGGGGGATGCTCGTGGTGCAACAAAGCAGACTGGTTTCATGGTTCATGCAGAGGAATTGTGGCTGTTGGCACACAAGGTGCTGAAGTCAGATCCATCGAAACTCATCTTACGTTTCGAAGTTGAGGACATGTCACAAGTCAGACGCTGGTTGGCGGAGCTCGACTGACATGTATACTTACTGCTGTGATTCTGGCAAATCCAAACTCCCTCAGTGAGCTGCTAGCTCATATACCGAACCACAGAAGGCTATTACCTCGAGGATTTTACTCCACGCGTACTTCATGGATAGTATGCTGACAGCAGCGACCGTACGGCATGTTCGATCACCCTCTAGAGAATGCAGCTCATTTCTCTTAGCCCATCCGACAATCGCAACATACAGAGCAAGAGGCCGAGGTATTTCGACGTGAGAGTGGAGCCGGAGAAAACCCACATGAGCAAGCCACTCGGAGAAATCCCACCTCAAAACTGGTCCACTCGGAGAAAACCCACATAAGAGGTAAGGACACTGATTGGTTGCAGAGACGTGCATAGTCAAATCCGGCTAGATTCATTGCATGGTCCACTGTACAATATATGTTTCTTTGCCTTTGCAACCATGCACCTGTTCCAGTCTCTCTTTTTCATCGTAATGTTTCGACTGGGATATCGTAAAGGTAAAATTAATATTCTTTTTTCCTCCATCGTCGGCTGACTGTGATGGAAGTAGCATGTCAGCGACTCAAATACTCACTGCACAGCGCTGAGATAGGAGTATTGCAGGGCAGCCCTCTCCCTGCAACTCCATTTCTACCACGACTGACATCTGCAATGCTATCGTCTCGGCATGGTTCGACTACCTCAACGAGGAACAGCTCCGTATCGAAAGACCAAAGACCCTCGAATGCTGTAGAATTCGCTCTGTAAGGACAAGAATCTCCCCTGTAGTACACCTAAAGACAGCACACTGACTCATTAACGATACTCAGAACCTCGCTTGACGATATAGCAAACTGGGCGCGCCAGTCTTCTGTCTGGCCCCTTACTTTTGCTCTTGCCTGCTGCGGTATAGAAATGATGCACGTCTCAATGCCCCGTTACGACCAAGATCGCCTCGGTATTATCTTCCGTGCTTCGCCACGGCAGGCTGATATCATGATCGTTGCAGGCACAGTCACCAACAAGATGGCGCCAGCAGTCCGGCTGTGCTATGATCAAATGCCGGACCCGAAATGGGTGATCAGTATGGGTAGCTGCGCAAATGGAGGGGGTTACTATCATTATAGTTATTCGGTAGTGAGGGGCGTGGATCGCATTCTACCCGTCGATGTGTATGTGCCCGGATGTCCACCAACAGCGGAGGCGCTACTTTACGGAGTGTTTCAGCTGCAGAAGAAGATGAGGAAGACAAAGGTGACGAGGATGTGGTACCGCAAGTAGGGCCTTTTCATGAAGGTGATGGTGTTCGTGAAACGGTCCTGGGAGTATCCGGCATGTTTACAAGCTGTATCTTTGCGGTACAAAGCAGGAGGGGAGGAAGCGCTGTGGTCACAATATTGTATTGTATCTAGTAACTACGACATTCGATGCATATCTCTTCGTCAGCCTCTTTCCAAGTTGAGATACGTAGCCTTTGTGGGCGCTGCAAAGTGGTCTAGGTGACAGCGTTGTTGCCAAACGGCGAGTACAATGCTTAGTGAAGGTGGAGTGCTAGCTAGTAGCTACCCTGTTTGGCTTACAAGCACCTGTGTGCTTATTTATGCATTCTGAGAAAACCGTGTTGTTCTGCCTTACTGTCTCTTCTTCTTCCTGTGAGCCAAATTGTCAGTCAGATCCGCGTTCCATCATATCGCTATGTACTTAGACCGAACCTTCGTGTTGAAATCCTGTTGGGGCCAACATATGAATTATTGCGTCGATAGCTTACAGCCTACGAAAGTGAGTAACCTGGCTCTTTCTGCACGCTTTTCCGACGACCCGCGATGCGCTGCTCGGAAGCGTTAAGCAGGACTGGTTTTAGCTGCTACTAATCCATAAATGGCATCACGTTGCCTGCTGTCACATTTTTAAACCAAGTCGGATCGTAAGACAGCTCCACTTTCTTCGGATTCTTGCAATGCTGGCCTAGAGGCCGGAGTGTATCGAACATCGACGGTATAAAAAGACTCCAAGGAGACTTGCCGACGTCAAAAGAGGCCAAGATTTATATTTGTGTCATCAAGTGCGCTCATTGAGTGTTTTCAGGCACAAAACGCCATCTGTGTAGGCGATAGGACTAATCATTCACTCCTCTAGTTCAAATCAATACTAAAATATGCTTTTAGTAAAGCTTTTGTTCCCAGTAACACTGGCCTTGAGTTCATTGAAACGTCAGAAGGAATGCAATTCGCACCTCAAATCGTCAGCCTCGTCCTTCTTCATTCTGCTTTTGCAAGGAGCGCACCTGCATCTGTATCTAAAGCCTTCTTCAATGCTCTCGTTGAAAACATCAAAACTTGTTACAATGGGCAGTCTTTCTTCAATCGTATGCAAAGGCGACGATGTTTTTGCCCGGGTAGCAACGTGCACCCTCCTCGCCCAAATACAAAGTCAAGCTGTAGCGTACGACACCAAAATGGGTGGTATGGCTACTGGGACAGAAGACGTTCAACGAGGTTATGTTGTGCGTAAAAGTGGCTGATTTACCCGTACAGGTCAATTCGTAGTAGCCCAAAACTGGGGGTTATCAAGTAAATTGATGCATAGCAGACCTATCCTGAAGGTTGTTGTCAAGCATCGCAATCACGCCTTGAAGGCACAATAATTAACACGTTTGCTTTAGTTCTTGCTGTCACAACATTTGGACCTTCAGCTGAACAGAGTAACGATCTGGAGCCAGAGAGTGAAGTCAATAATTCTGCTCCTTTGAAGAGTATAATGGTTACGTGCCAATCCTTCTTGCTCTCGAACGATGCTATGATTTGATTATCAATTGATTTTTTTTTGAAGGCATTTTTGAGGTGCAGGATTTGTAAAACGATAACAGCAACAATCGGCAGTCACTTTTAACAACTAATCAGGCACTTCGGCCCTTGTTTGAAGGATGAAATGTCACTCTTTGAGAGTAGGAATGTCTGCGTGTTGTGACATCCCTTAGGTCCACATCAACAATTGTTGCAGCCTTTGCTAATAAACTGATCTAAGCTTGTTAGTGGTTACCCCCCCTAGAATAGGCGTGGAGTTGTAAATTTTGAACTAGATTAGCGAAGAACTATCTCTGGCTGTGTTTTCAGGCAAGCTAACTTATTCTTATGTTAGTTAGATCTAACGTGCGTACAGCAAGAAGCAATAGCATGACTCTACAGCAGCTTTATACAACTGAATTAATGTTTTAAACGAACTCAATCTAATCCACGTTCTAATGCAGCTACAGTAGCTCACAAAACTATCTCCAAGGAACGTACAATGCCTAGTGAATTCTGTAGTATTCTTGTTGTCGGTAGCAGTTGATTTGCTGCGGAACTATCAAGTATTGGTCTCAGACAATCTGCGGCTAATGGTGTCCAGTATGGTGTCTAGTATGAACGGCACTTTTTGTTCCATCTGCAAGGTTGGAGCATGCAAGGAACCAAACCAGTAGTATTTTTTATCATCAATAAAAGCAGCGGTAGAAAGTTGCTTAATGTCAGCGTCCATTATTCGAATCCGATAATCAAACCGCTAGCTCTACATGCAATATAAGTTCGGATTGCTCCTGGCTTTGCTCGAGATCCATTGCCGATGGGGTCGTCGATGTACTGGCGCACTTTGTCTTGGTTGTCGAATTGATGAATCAATATACCGTGAGCGCATTTATGATCGTGTAGTATTTCCGCACGCTGAAGTCGCCGGCAAGGTTACAAGACTGCAATAAATTCCAGAAGAGCGAGGAGGATCAAGTAAGTTCATAAAGCTAATAATTGGGCACACATGCCGACATCCAGACCATCAACCAGAAGAACTTGCGCTAAGTCTAGACTTGGGCGCAGTCCTTGTCGCAAACTTGCAGATGATCGACAGCATCAGACTGGAACCTTTGCGATGAGGCGTTCATGCGCTGGTTTCGGTGAAGTACTGGAGCACAAACGGGCCGATCGTTTCGCCGGATGAGTGAACGATTGGTTACACGACAGCACGGCTCGGGCGCCCCTTTCCCGCAGATGTGGTCTCCGGAACTAGCGCCTGTCCCGCTGCCGCGAGATGCGCCGCTACAGGGCCCATGAATACGGGACAAAGGATATTGTCGCGGTAAATACCGCTTAGATTAGTGATTATCTGATTGGGATTACTGATTTTGTGATCCGAATCTGGATGCGCTAAGTCACTAGCGTTGGATTAAGGATATATAAACAATTAGGTTAAACTAATAGATCTATAGAAGAATTTAATCTCTCTTTCTTAATTATTAATTGTTTATCTTTTAAGTCTCTTAACTTCTATAGTTATGAGCCTAGCGTTATAGACTACAAAGGAAGATTCTGCCTACATACTTAGTATAGCTAAAGACTTTGTTAACATAATTAAAACTTATACTAAACCTCTATACTATAATTTACTAAACCTACTACTATAGATACTAAAGAAAAGATTAGTACTAGGCAAATCCTGCTTAAATCTAGATTAGACTAGCTAAACTAGTACACTTAACTAGAGTTTTACGCCTAAGACAAGGCTATCTAGGATTAAATTAATCTAGATGCAGGTAACGTAGATCTAATAGATTAGCAGGAGCTAGTCTATCCTTCTTATCTAAAGAAACTAGTTTAAACTAAGGGAGTTACTAACTTAGCTTTTAAATATTAGGAAAAAAACGTAGAAACGTAGAGTTGCTAGTACACATAGCATATTTGCTTAACGTCCGCCTAACAGCTGTAACAGCCCTAACGTCAGAAAACACAGCCAAAATAGCTAAAATATTAGAATAATAGGTTGCTATATCCTATAACTGCCTAACGTCTACCTAATGTCTACTTAATGTCCTGCTAACGTCTGCAACGCCTACAACAACTGCAACACCTGCAACACCTACAACACCTACTATACCTATATTAGGAAAAAATTTTGCCATTGCAATTTTCAAAAAACACTAAAGTCTTATTGTATGTGTACTATTACTAGTAGGTTGTAGCAGGTGTAGTACGTTGAGCATATGTGTAGAATGTCGTGGTACGTTGAGAAAACGGCCCCAACGTCCATCCAACGTTGAGAAAACGGCCCCAACGTTCATCCAAC
>SATU01000566.1:0-18885 GCA_004335285.1 Ascochyta fabae | reverse complement strand
TAATTGTTTATATATCCTTAATCTGACGCTAGTGACTTAGCGCATCCGGATTCGGATCACAAAATCAGTAATCCCGATCAGATAATCACTAATCTAAGCCGTATTTACCGCGACACTAGAGCATATTAACTGTTCATACAAGCTCAACATTCGCAACTTCCGCAACAGCACGCATAATATTCTCTCTACATTCAACACTGTGGCGTTAACAAGTAGGTTCTATCTTGCGCTTCGTGTGCAGATTGAGGGCGCGTACAATGTGCAATCGAAGCCAGATCACACAACGCGGACGTTGGCCAATGACATCTACTCCCTAGCCATCAAACTGTTTCTCGAGAAGGCTTGTGCTATCCCACTTCTCAAGCTAAGGCGTCGTGTTGTTCAGCGGAAGCCTACAAGTCCAGATATTATTACAACAGGAAGCGAGTTGCTAAGTGTCAAAGTGGCTAAGTTCAATGCCAATATGGTGTCGGCTACTGGGTCTCGAGCGTCTGTGGACGTGGCAGAAGGTGGGGACATACCAGCAACAGAGGAAGCGTTCTATGCCATTTCTGAGTACATGGAGCGCAATGAACACATATTCCATGCTGATTCTGACAACAAGGCACAGTTTGGTGATGCGATAGACGAGCTGGATCTCACGCAAGTGGAAGGATAGGCAGGGTTTAAGACTGCATTTAGTCTTCGCTACTTCGTTGAGTAGGAAGCAAGTCACTCTGTACATGTGGTATCCTACTCTCATAGTCACAGTCTACTCCCTCAAGCCCTCCTCCACCTAATCCTCCTCCACCTAGTCCTCCTCTCCTCCATCCTTCCCTAACCTCGACCAACCCTCTGCCCACTCACTGCATAAGCGAGCACCAGTTGCCGTCAGTGGGCGAGGTGCGCGGGGAGCCAAAGTGGACGCAGTTGGTGCAGGCGCCATGGAAGCGAACATCGCCGTCGTCATCAAAGAGCTGTCGACACGACGCCATAGGGCCGTTCAGATTGCGGCAGTGCTGGCAGCCAACGCCCTGGGCGACAGCGGAGCCCTCAGCAGTGTGGTAGAGGACAAAGAGGATGCGGTTCCACAGGAAGGTGCTGGTGGTGTACTCAGCAAACGGCTTTGGGAGGTTTGCCAGCGAAAGGTAGCTTAGGACCCTGTCGTCGCAGAAGTCAGGGTTGCGCGTGACGCGACTGCGCAAGTTGAGGTTGCCAGCATAGCCTTCGTACGTGCCAGCGGCCTCGACGTACTTGGAGCTCGTGGACCTCATGACAGGCAGGGTGACGAAGCGCTAGATAACACAGATGTCATTGACAGTGCAGATCTTCTTGCAGTCACCGGTCTGGAACAGGTCGACCACTATGTATGTTGTCAGCAAGTCTTCATGTCAGTTGGGTAAGCGGTCCTTACGACAGAGTAGCAGGTTCTGCAGGTCAGCATCAACCTCCCTGTAGTGGGCCTTGCCAGGCGTCGACAGACCACCAAGACGGTCGCCACCACCAGCTCCTCCGCTATTTCCACCGCCAGTGGCGCGACGGAACTCGGCGCCAGAGACTCGCTCAACAGACATTGTGGATGTAGATGTGGATGTGGATGGATGATGGTTAAGAGTTGGAGGAGGATGGATCGCAAGTCTTTTATAGTGACCGCGAGGGCAGTGATCGCTGCCTTGCGGGTCGCTCTCTCACCGCCTGAAGCTGTCGCCTGGTTTGCGTTGTCACCGGCATCGCTGCCCTCGTTTGTACGAGCTGTCGATATAGACAACTTCCTCATCATCGCTGTCATCGTCATCTAAACGGACCTGCTTGGATATGTCAGCAACGTTGAAGAGGGCGTCCTCTTGTGTTTGCGCTTCACATATCGCTAGTGAAGTTAGGCGCGGCCACCGCCTCGTTGGTGAGATTGGGCGCAGGCTGCACTGCTTAGGCACGCAATTGCAGGTAAGAGAACCGTTGTTGCAGTCTTGAGGCTACCGTTGTCAGATGACGCTAGTGCTTCAGGGCAGTACAAAGTCTCGCAGAATCCGCTGTCATTTCTTCTCTACTACACACATCTCCTCATCCACCTCCTCGTCCAGCAGCAACACTACAGCACCAGCCACATCACTAAGCACATCACTAAGCACATCACCAAGCACATCACTAATTACATCACCAACTACATTATGTCTTGTCCGCATCCTTCACAGCTAAACATCTGGAGGGTCGCCGCCTACGTCAACCTCAACAAAGCCCCAGTTCTCCACGACGCGCCTGCCCTCAACGTCCTCCTCAACAACACTATCAACGATCCGCGCATGCCGCAGGTCGTCATCTCCCAGAGTCACAATACTGGTGAAAGGCTTTTGTATGCATTTTCGTATGTCCAAACACTGAACGCGACAATCCTGGACAAATGCAACTTTTCGCCATTTTCTCACCTAATCGAGGTCCATTTCATCTTTCTCCAACGTGATTTCATCGTCCCAATCATCTTCCTCAAGTCCGTCATCACGCCCGTCGCTGTACTCATCTTCGCCACTTTCTAAATCGGTAAGATCTTCTCCCAACAGGGTCAAGGAGTCAAACAACTGTTTTGTCTATTTTGCACCTTGTTCCGCTGCCTTGCGTGTGCTCCGCTGTCCTGCCATTACACTTCCTCTAGACGAAGTACCCAACTTGTCATTTGTGCTCTTCCCGCTCGTCGGTGCAAAATGTGTGATTAATGGTACCAAATTTTTCTTTTTCTTGTTCGACTTTCCTGCAGTCGCACTTCCTAGGCCTAGACGCTGTCGTACTGTCTGGGGAGCAAGTGTACTCGCATCGTCAACAACTTTACAATCATACTGTGAGCCAGAGTTTGCTTAAGCAGACAAACTGTCGTGTACATACGTAGCTGTCTCAAAGGAGAACCATGCATAAGCGAGTCTTCGTTGTGTCCATCTACAACGTATCGTCAGAAACTGGGACCAATGCAGCTCGCTGGGAAGATTACATACCGTCAGAGACGTCCCATTGACCGCGTCTCCGGCCATCGCCCATGTACTCTTCTCGGCCAACTGTCAGTCAAAGTACGGATGCGACTGCACCATGTACATACCTGTTGCTTCACGCTTGCGGGCGTGAAGTATGAGGGTAATGCACAAGTCTGTGTGCCTGCGCGGCTCATTGATGAAGTCGTTGACAGCAACCGCGAAGTCGTCCTCATCAATCAGAGGAACACCTAGTGTGTTTGTGAGTTCCATGTCATACCCTTGCCCCTCCCACAACTTCAACAAATTAAGCGGTATATAGTGCCGAACGAATTCCACGAGGCACGCCTTCGTCACGTTGTCGCCAGTGAAGCCGCCAGTCACTGTCTCCAGCATGCTAGGGTCCGCAAGCAGGTACCAGAATGTCAGCCTGGTAATGGTTGACTGCGTTTGAGAATCCACAAGTCTGATATTGAACTGGAGGAGGTTACCGATACGGTCGTGCAGCAGTGGATGATCGTATGGCACACGCGGTTGCACTCCAGCCTTCCTCGAGGCGTTCGGAAGCGGTAACAGGGGACGTCTCGGAGATCGATTCGGCGTCCAGGGTGTGAATGGAGAGTGTGAAGTGAGTCTGCCCTGCTGCTTCTTTTGAGGTGAAAGCTCTAATGTTACGCTCTTGTTGATGCTGTCCTTCGCGTTAAAGACAAGCTTCCGTATCGCCTCCCTCTTCAGATCCTGTGGGGCCTCTTTGTTCTTATCACCGAACACATGCGCCCACCAGCTATCGTTAGCCAGCCATCGCTCAACGTCGTGTGTCTTGTTGTCTACATCTGTTTGATCTTTTTGTATTAGGGCCGGAATTCCTTGAATCGACTCAATCCGTTCCTTTAGGCCTGCAATTATCTCCTCCACGTCTTTTTTGTCCAGTTCAAAGCACACTTCAATGGACCCCATCTTAGAACGACCTTTCCCTCCATCTTGTAGGTGTTTTTTCCATTCTTGAGGCGAAGTCGGCTTCAATGCGTTGTGCTTGGCTTTCGGCGGCATAGCGGCGATGTGTCGCTGGCTTGGGGCCAGGCGTAATAGGGTAAGGTCGTGAGCGTACGCAACTCAGCAGCAGAGATGAGGCTGATGGTTTGTGAGTGCTTGAAGAAGAGGGTCGAGACAGGCAGTTTCTCAGTAGCGGGTGCCGCGCAGGATGCTTAGCAATACAACAGGAGCGTGAAGTGAAGGTGAGAGAATGTGCGCGGCACAGTGAGACTGCGCAGACCACAAAGTGATATGCTCCCCAATAATATACTGTCAGCACAGTACAGTAAGTCCTATTTACTTGCTCATTGTTAGCAGGGTATCACTTTGCTCTGCGTCAAAGAAGCTTGATACCTGGTGGGGGCATCACCCACCATCATGTTGTACTACTACAAGTTGCCGAAAGACGTCGTGCGTAGTCATGACTTGTCGCTAGTTAGCCTATTTATACCAAGAGTACCCTTTTGCAAACAGACTGTTGGGTTACTGTGGCTAGGAGTACAATACATGCGCACACAGAGCCTAACCGCCTGTATGCAGTGTGGTCAGCATATGTACAAGTAAACTGTCCATATACTGTGGGGGGGAGTACAAGACCAGCAGGGATAGAAACGCAGCAGTTTAAAGCCCTTCATCAGTAGACAGGCAGCGACGTTAAGCTTACTTGCACCAACAATCGCAGATTTTATCATGCACAGGTTCTTCGATTCACACGCCACACAGATCTATTCAAGTCCTATAGGAGTGCTGCTGCCAACTTACACTTCAGTCCCGCCTTCCATAGCTAAGGCCAACTCCTTGATCCTGCTGAGCTGCGTTGATCGGCACTCCTCTGCGAACTTGTTCTTCACCATGTTCCTGGCATACGTCTGCTCCTCCACATACAAACCAGAGTGAACTAAGAAGTTCAGTATAACCTCAGCCGCCTGCTGGTTGATTCAATAGCCACAATATCCAAGTTGAACCGCCTCTGCGTTGCAGTTGTGTGGTTCCAGGCATTCAAAGACGTAACCTTCGATAAGATCAATAGACTAACAGACCATCTTCAGTCCAGCCACCATAAACTGGACTTTGTCGTCGACTTTCTCAGCATCAGTGTCGTAGTACTGGCGCCACTTCGCCACTTCCATTTCTTTGTTTGCGCCCTCGCCCACCCAAGCAATGTTCTCTAGCCTGAACTCTTTGACCATTCGCTAAGCACACGTTAGTACTGCCAACTAGAGTACAATTCGCGAACAGGCACAGAACTTACTGCGAAAACAATCGCCTTACACAATCGCACATTTGAAACAAGAACGTATTTGCTCCTGTAGGTGATATGCGGACGTCCCTCTTGATCTTTCCGTGGGTCTGGAGCAGTAGATTTCTCACTCGCTGTTGTTCTTGCTGTGTGCAATATGTGATCCATCTTGGCCGAACCCTCACATATCTTGTCGATGGCGGCGAAGATCATAGACCCAAGGATCTTGGCAGGGCTTAGAAGTAACTTGTCGAGCTGTTCATTGTTCGAGCCAAGACTGTCACCCCACTTAACATCAGGTCCAAGTATTCGTTCGGTATCTGGGTAGGCGTCCTGGTACTCGTGTATGGCGTTAATGAAGTTCAGGAAGCTTGCTAGGACCTTGGCTTTCTAGTAACCCCCAGCATCTACCCGCGCGGCAGACCGAGGTTTAGGCTTTGGTTTACCAGAAGACTCACCACCAAGGTCATACCATTCTTCGAGCGCGGCATCGTTGAGATGCTTGACCTGTGCAAGGATGCTCATCTCAACTTCCTTTAGCTTTTGGTGGTACTCCAGCTTGTACACGATAGACACGTATTTACTGTCCAGCTTGCAGTCCATCAGGTTAAGCTTCTAACCCCACATGTCCACTGATTCGTAGTCGCGACCAATGAAGTATGCTCCAATGATCTCTGCGATGACCTCAAGGATATCTCTCATCTTTAGGTCGCCATCAATCCTCTTCGCTATTAACATCTTGATCTCTTTTCCTGTAGCCCTTTGGAAACTAGTCCAATATGACATTGTCTCAGCGAGGCTTAGTTTCTTGAGACGCTGGACAAACGTTTCTGGAATACTCTGCCAGGCGGGGTCCTCACGCCGTAACGCCTTGAGAGCAAACACCAGCACAGTCACAACTCCATTAGCCATAGCCGACCCAGTGATCGCGGTGAAAGCAGGTCGCAGAGCTGGAATTTTGACAAGGCGATTGAAGGGGTCAATGATACCCGTGTAGGTTATAGTGTTCTTGCCGGCAGCTGAATGGAGTTCATCGCAAATCACCCATGCTGCGTAAAGAAGATCGCAGATCATTGTTACAACCTTCGCGTTGCCTTTGTGGTCTAGCCAAGTAGCGTCCCAAAGGGCCTGATTGCGTTGCTTGCCGTCGCCGCCACCCTTCATGTTGCGGTCGATCGCCACTCGTTGCTCCTTGCGAAGCTCTCTAACGACCTGAACGTGTAAAGGAGTCGTCTTGTTGATTTGAGTCTGAAGCTCAGTGACAGTTTTGAGGTTGGTCTGAATAACATTATAGACTCGGCTCTGCCAAACTTTGTTTGTGGCAACAATGAAGTACCTGCAGCTAGTAGGACTAGGTTGGGTCTTTGTAGCTCGTGGGCTGTCAGGCCACGTCGTATGTTTAATCCAAGTAATCTTCGACCCATTTATTCCATCTGAAAGGTCTGATGGAAACTTGTATGAAGGGCGTGCGTTGTTCTCCCAGTCAGGACAAGGCAACATCTCAACAAGATCCTCTAAGGTGAGTTTGTCGTATAGACCGTTGGCTTCTCCGCCATAGCTCTAGCATAGTTTTCTGCCGCCTTTGTGGAGTATGATCATCTTCGCGTGCCACGACGTGGGCGCCTTCTTGCGTATAGGGCTGTTGCCCATTACCTTGACCCAGTCTCTTGGCCACGGCTCTACGCCATTCGAGTAGGCTGACAGGAACGTTGCCCCAACTCGTGGCAATCAGCCCTTGAACAGACCATCTTTACCAAGGCGCAGACGCTGTGTAGATAGCAGCGTCGTGTTCTCGTAGAGTTCATACGTAAGGATCAGATTCATCGTAAAAGCCAAGATGATCTGTATAGTTTTACCCATACCCATATGGTCCTGTTGAATGCAGCCGCGCTTCGCGCCAAAGACCATGTCGTGGGTAACTTCGGCGCCGACCACTTGATGGGCCATGAGCCCGAGCTGAGGGTTGAGGCCTATGGCAGTGTCCACGGGGATGAAGCGTTCTTAAGAGGTGCTTTGTTCTCGCAGTCGTTTCGTAGAGACGCCAAACGTGTCTGCTGCGCTACGCCATTCTTCTAGACTCACTCGCATGGCCGTGAAGCCAGCATCCGAATTGTTGAGCCTTTCCTGCATGCTGTTGATGTCAGGATGGTACTGTGTTGAGGGTACATTTTACTCACAATTCAAGCATCGCATCCTCTAGGTTAGCGTTGGGGTCATCAACAGGGCCTTCACCATTGTCGCTGATGAGTTCAGGAAGTTCGTCGTTTACGTCGGGAAGACTGCCATACTCGACTGGTGGGACCTGCTTTCGTGGTGGTGGTAGTAGTGTTGGGGTTGAGCATGGGGATGAATCATCTACCAGTACGACCTGTCCTCGCTTTATCAGACTTCTCTTCCTGCTTGCAGCTACATCAGAGGTAAAAGATTCACTTCCATCTAAGTCCTCACCACTAGAATCGCCTCCAGCTGTCTTCTTTGTATCGGTGGTCTTTCCAGGAGAGGTCCTACCATTAAACCTGCCTCCGCCAGGCTTGGGTCCATCAGCCTGTTCAGTGTTGAAGATGCTAATTGTCGTCAAGTTGGGGTTGTGAGGCAGGGCGACCTTTGGGCTAAGTTCCCCAGCGGCTTGTGTGAGTTAAGGCTTTGCATCTGTAACTATGCAGCTGTAAGCGATGTACTTTCGTCGACAGTACAAAGAATCCAGGTACTTACCCTTCCGACCTCGCTCATTGTCAGAGCGTGCTGGTCTTACAACAATAACAAAGTCGTTGCTTTGGCGGATACCATTCACGAAGTCGTTCATAGCAGCTTCAAGTTCGTGCTGGTTTCCAACGTTATCGCCATTGAAGCTCAGCAACATATCATTTTCGTTCATCGCAGCCGCGTTTGCGGCTGCAGCTCGCAGTCATAGATAGTCTACGTCCATCGAGGTCATCATCTTCGCTCTGTTGTTGAATGCGCTGGGGGCGAGTGCATTCTTCATGGTGACGCGCTTGATCAACTCGCCGTCAGCGCTATTAAAGGATATGTTGCAGGAGCAGATGCTTGGAATGAAATGCCAGTATCGCACAATGTCCGTAACCCCATTGATGGGGTGTGAACGGTAATCTTCGCTGTTTGTGACTGCTTCCAACCTTACCTGCGACTTCAGCGGAAGGTTGGCCTGCTTAGATGGCTTTGCGTGATTGTGTGCCTTCTGTTGTTGCTCACTGGTCAGGGCTTGTGCAGCCTCAAGCACCAGCTAATCAGTCACAGTCATGAGCCAGGCTACTATGGCATCCTCTGTTCCCCATAGCGTCTCCGCTGCCTCTCTGAAGTCACAATCGAGGACTGCGTACGCTTCCTAGAATGTTGTAGATTTAGAGGGGCTTTTGTGCAGAGCCTCTATTTCGCTGCAGATATCAAAGGGGTACTGAGCTTTGAGAACGTGGACCCAGGTTGAGACGTTATCAGTGTTGACACTGAGTCCCAGAGCGATGTCTGCATGGCTGTTGTTCGCTCAATGCGCTTCAAACCAGTCCAGCAATGGTGCCATATTGGCGCTCAGATGTAGCTCTGTGGACGCGTGCCGCACGCTAGGAATTGGAAGAGTGTGTTGATGATAGATTGCAATAGCCCCCGCATTCTAAAAGGCACAAAACTGCGCTAATGAGCAAATTTGCGGTGAAGGTGAAGATGAGTTGCGCTGAGCGCATTGGGCTCCAGTCCCCTGCAGTAGGCTACCATCGGCCCTCAACTTAGGTGAGCAAGGATGACGTGCTGCTCATTGCCGCAAAGGGCTTTAACTTGTCGTGAAGAGTCTATCCTCAGTCAGCGTGGCAAGCTGGGCAACAGTCTGGTACTGCCAACTTTTGCGTCTAAGGATGCGCTCGCTAAGTGGACAGTGTAGACTATGCCTCATCAAGATAGAAGGTAATGGCACCTGCGAGATCGTTAACAAATCCCTTGCCATCACACTGTTAGCTGAATGATGTGAGCTCCCCAGAGCTTCTCTTGAAGCCAAACGAATGAACAAGCAAAGGCCGAGTTATCTGAGTTTCCGCGTGTGGATGCAAGAAGAGAGTAAACCTCTTCCAACCCGCTAAAGCAGCGGCACACGCACTCATTTTCACCTTCAGCTTCACTATAGGTCAGCGGGGCATGGTGGCTGGCAGAACTTTCCCACGAGTCGTCACCTTGATCTGCTACACACAAACACCATCCTACCTGCAACCACTGTCTCATATCAACAAACCCACTGCTTGTTGAAACCGACTGGCCCCAATGCGAACGCGCGAACCCGCATGCACAGCAGGCGCCTCATGAACCCCACAATGATTTCAGCTGCCAAGGGCGAGCCTGCCTACAACAACGAACATTACGACCCGCTTCTTTGCATATAGGGATGTGACAAGGACGGTATTTCAAGGGAAATCCAACTGTTCCTAAGGTTCGTAAAAGGCCGCGACCAAGGCCCGCCCAGTTATGACGCTCTGCGGAGCGTGCTCCGCAACAAGCACAATCACCACTACTATCCCAGGCAATGGTCTGTTCGCCCAAACGCGGAACAATTGACAGACAGCTCCAAGGACTGTATTTGGGACTCAGTTATAGAGAGCAATGGTACGTGGGATACGAGGCTCAAACTGTTGAGAAGGTACAACGTCACGCGGATAACAGTGAAGCAATGGTGCAGCACTGAGGCGAATCACTACAAAATCACAACAGACACTCGCAAAGACAATTTCGCAGGCAAGGTCATCGCACTTGATTTGGCTGTCCACGCCAATAGCGGTGAAGGCAACAGCGAGCATACTCAGATCAACTGCCAAGAACAGAAAGAGACCAGCCCCCACGGCGGTGCGGTGCACAAGAAGCACTCAGACAACATTGCTAGCTCTCTTCGCACTAACGGCGCCAACAGCAGGGATGTGGAGAGCGGCAACTTTCATAGAAACATCAATGTCGCCTCTACAGTCCCAGCAGATAGGGATATCTCGAAAGCCGTGCAGGTTGACTCATCAGCTACCTTCACCCAGCCGACCTCACACAATGGTGCAAACAGCCCATCTACACACGCGAAAGTACCACCTGGATCATTCACAGGGAAGCTCAATACACCCCCAAGCACCACAAACAGCAGCATTGGTTTCTACAAGAATCTCAGCGGCAGTAATCCACCATTTCCCAGTGCGCGGCTAGCCCAAGGTGACCACGCGCAGACTAAGAAGCGAAAAAATCCGACTACTGTTGGGCAAAGAGGCAGCCTAAACAAAAGAGTAGGAATCACGCACGCGGAGGACTGCTTGTCGTCAAGCAATGTTGATCGCTATTTGGGCCTACCATGTATTCAGGGTTCATTGCACCAGATTTTGGACTGGGTACCGCGGAAGTCAATCGGAAACGTCGTTGAGGATCACGAAAAAGATCAGACTTTGACTGTGGGAGCGGGAGGCGCGCTAGACGACCCTTTCATGCAGACCACCGGGCAGAGGAGCACTCCATTCAACTCTCTCGCGCTAGCAAAGAACCAGACTGTTCCATACCGCCCTCCAGAACTCGCCGCTGTGCTCAAAGGCCTTGGTCCTGGACCGCTGCGAGAGTTGACGGACACCTTCCTAGGTGACGAAGACATCCGGATCGGCTCCCTCATCCTCTCAAAAAAGGACATTCTCAGCCTCATGCCAGGACATGAGTTTAGCGACGTCACAATCGATGCAGTGCTATACGTTCTGGCAAAGCTGCCTTTGAGCGGGACAGTCTGCTGCCTCAAAGCTAGCCACGTAATGGACTTGCAGAGAAACAGCGCAGAGGCTATTGGAAAGAGGGACAGCAAACCTGGGTCCTGGTGGGTCAAATTGAAGCAGGCAGAGCGTGCGGTACTGCCTTTGCATCTAAACAGGAACCATTGGGTGGTCCTGGAGCTGCGCCCGCTTGACAACGCGGTCTTCGTGTAGGACAGCATAAAGCACGACAAGGAGAACGATTCAGTGAAACAACATCCACTGTTGCGCAAAGCTGTACATGATGTTGGCTCATTGCTCAGCTCATTGCTCAAGTTTACGGTGATGGCGGAAAAATGGTAGGTGCTGGTTGATCCTAAGCTTAAAAGAGGGCCTGTGCAGGAGGGTGTAAAGGACTGCGGTGTTTTCGCTGCACTTGTCATGATCCTTCGTTCAATGGGTTCTGACTTCTTCCGTTGGACTGACAAGCATCCGAACAATGCCACAGAGCTCCGCCAGATCTTTGCGAAGTGGATCCTGAACTAGTCAAAGAACAGTTCCAGCAGTCATGTTAAGCTCTTAGATGCGCTTCAACAGCGATCAGCAGAAGCGACACTGAAAATGCCTACACCCGCCAATTACCAGAATTCTTCTTCCAGCAAGCGCAAGGGCATAAAAGATAATCTAGGTAGTCCAAGTAGCAAGTCCAGTGAGGAGGACCCCACGAAGCTAGCGCCTCTCGCAAACATAAACATTAAAAACAGGCAGCTACCACCAGTGGTTCTGAAGCGCATGCAGCGCATTGCGAGCAATCTATAATTAAGACGCCGAGCATGTACAGAGAGGGAGGCAAGCTAATTGCGCCTAGACGTGATGGTTCAAGGAAGAGGCTGGAGCGTAGTAGTGGGATATACTAAACAAGGCAAATGGCCAAGTCACACACCGCTGCAGAAGTGCTTGAGAACAAGGGTTCGCCTGCAGCTACAACAACAATAACACTATAACCACCTATTTCTTAATGAATTGGGACAGATATTGCTTCACCTAATAGTAGAAACAGTGCGCCATGTGCCACTCGTTTGTAGTATAATATAAGCGATCCGTATCTGCAATCAGGCCCAACTCAGTTAACATCAGAGAGTTGATGCCAACATGGTCTGTGAAATAACCCTAGGCGCCGCCAGTCCCTCGGCCTGCCCTGTCAAACTCAGCCGATAACTTCTCGTCACGGCACCGATCGAGCAGCTGGGCTGAAGCCAAAAGGTTGTATTTATAGCCTTTGGCTACTGTTTCTGCGGCGGAGCGTCCGCAATAGTATGAGTTGTCATCCTAAAGGGTAAGAGTGTAGGATGCACGTTGCACTAGCTCGAACAGGCCTCGGCTTCGTCGATGCTGCTCTGCTGAAGTACTCCAACAGGCACGCATCTCAAACAACTCCACCTCGCCCTGATCCACGCTTCACCATTCCTCCCCACTTCGTCTTGCTCAATTCTATTCAACAGAACCAGCCGCCTTGCACAATCAGGCGGACGGCCGCAAGTCCCCAGCGCTCGCACAGGGGCCCAGCCTTTCTTACAATAGTTGCGCTGAGCGATGCGGTTCTGCATTCTACGGCGTTCAATAGGATCTTTGACATTGGACCAGGCCTCAATCATTCACCCATTCTCTCATCAAACATTCAGCACGTCCTGACCATCCGTGTCTCACTCTAGTAGCAGGACGACGCTCAGCATGGTTACAACCCAACCTGTTCTTTAGAAATCTCTACACACTAGATAAATGCACCAACTCTTCCTTCCTTCATATCTCGCTTAGCGCTCAAGCCACGTACAGACCCGCAGTAGCACAGTAGGCTCTAGTGACGCATGTTGATACATGCCCTCTCAACAACTAAGGTGAGCAATCGGAAGGCTGTTTGTAGGGCTCTTAATACAACTTTTCTAAAAGCACTACTTGTGTAAGGTGGGACCATCAAATTATATGCGTAACTGCAGCACCGTTCGCTCTCTTTCGCTAGATATTAGTTAGACTCCAATGTGTTCTTGTATCATCAGCCCTTATGTGGAAAATTACACTAATGTCGACTTCAGCCTCTGGCACAGCACCTGCCTCTCTCAGGCATGTTAATTCCACTTGGATGATAGTCACACAAAGTACAAGTCGCAAGCGTACTCAACCTGTTAGCTAACACATCAAATCCAGGCATTAATCACCTACCGCCCTCTTTGAACTTCAACGCAATCTTTTCAATCCCTTGCATTATGTCTAATCATGACTGCCATGTAAACTCCTTTGCTTCCAACACCTCTATGCAATAGGCCCCTAGGCCACCAACTCTTCAGCAAACCCCCTCACCACGTTCAGCACTCAGTCGAACCTGTCCACCTTAGGCATCAGTACTTATACCGTCAGTGTACGACTCGTGAATGACCGTGGCCTAGCCAAGAACATAGCCCTGGTGAATAGTTATATAGACAGCGGCCACCGAACCAAAGACAGCACCACAAACAATCAAGCTCTCACGCCGCCTTCTGCAACAGTATCACTGGAATATGCAGATAATTCCACTGTTCGAGAGCTTCATAATGCCTTCCATGATGCGTCGCAACGTTCTAGAGTACCTTTCACGATCGCACGCTTTATAGCGCCCCACATAACTGCCAGAGATAAACATGAGTTGGATATAGAATCTAGCCCACAAAGTGCAAGACTCTACATGTCAAACCCTTAACAATCTATCTTAGAAAGATCTTTTAGTGAAAGTAAAACACAAAGCAACCTTAGAGATAGTTAATAAGGCCTCTGCAAAGATAAAAACTTTCTACAAAAAGAGCAAATAGTAGAATAATAGTAATAAAGAAAATTAGGTTGTGTGTTAGTATTTTTACTAATGCCTTTAATATAAGTTAGTACACCTAACAGGACTATTATAGAGCTAACATAGTATAAAGAAATAATAAGCAAATAAAATTAAATAAAGCTAGAGCTACTACAACTTAAAACTTTAGAAGAGGCAATTATTAACCTCTAATTAAAGACATCTAAGGTAGCAGCTATGTCTCTAATATAGAGTCTGCTAAATTACCTTTAATAGAGCAACTAGAAAGCTAGTAGCTAGAAGAAGCCTACAACTACTCTAATAGTATAAAATCTAAGTGTAGGGCCTAATTCTATTGTTAGAGGTATAGAGAATTGTATCTCAAGTGTATTAGGTAAGAAGATAAGTTAAAGTAGCAAGGCATGCAATTATTATTTAGACTAATAACTACCTCTTCTGTAGTACTAACTACTGTACCTAATCTATAGATAGATTTTAACATAAGAGCTAAATCTTTAATAGATACGTAGTGCAAGAAAAGCGTGTTTTTAGATATGTAAAAGGACTAGACTAACCTTGTATTATTATTATTTTAGAATAGAGTTTTAGAACGCGTGTATTTATTTAAATACTATTCTTAGAGCATAAGATAATATATGCTGTTACTATTACTTCTATATTATGTGACAAGCTTACGTAGCATCCTATGTATGCAGTGTTTAATAGATTGCTCCTACTTACACTAAACTTAATTTATATAAATGCACAAAATTGCTTCTACCTATACTATAAGTGTTCACAACGTTGTATCTAGAGGCTTAGGCCGCGTAACCTCCCTTCTGCTGCATCAACCGCCTCACTAAACTACCTTGCCGCATATGCGGATCACTTCATCACCATACTCAACCTGTAGCACCACCCTGCATGGCTTTGATCGACGTAGAGTTCAATAAACCTAGGCTTTCTCAGTACAGGAGGCCCACTCTCACCAAGTGTGTCATACTAATCTTGAGACGCGGTTGGTCAACAAAGCGTCTCCATAATGCGACCCACTTGTGCACAGATAGGATTGCTTTGGCTTAGACTCATAGCGTTCAAAGCCCAGCCAGACTAAGGGAGGTGTGCTGACTTGCGTCCCCTCCCAGACACGATCTGGCAGGACGGTGGAGTGTGGGTTGTGCCAGCCGAGATAACGTCTCTACTACGCTGGCATTGCGTGTAGCCCCAGTACAGTACAGTGTAGTATCACGGTTTTCAAGGTGGCTCGAACGTGCTCGCTCTGCTCGATGCACACAGGACTTTCCAAGTGTATCATATCATAGAGAGCAAGCTGTAGGGTAAATTTATATTTAGCTCTGGTCATAGAAATACAGTTAGTCGTTCAGTCGGTGCCCATCTAACGTTAGTGCTGACTTTCTGTACAACCTCAGATGGCAAGATTGCAGGTAGTAGGTTCTAGGTAGTATAACTGCGAGTGGTACAATGCTGAGTGGTTTGGATCCACACGCCACATAACCTTAGATGCGTCGGGTCCTGTTGCAGAGTACGCACTGTCACACCTGGAACCAGTCGTTTTTGTATATAGTAATAAACAGGCGTCGTGAGAGTTTCGCAATGCACCCCATGTAGCGCGAAAACCTACAAGCCTGTTTACTGGTAGTTCAGCAAGTCTTGGTTCAAACCAGCATATATCAGTACCTTCTCAGCACAGCTTTGAACAATGCAACACTGCCTTACATCTCATGCCAACTCTCACCCGACTGTAACAAAAGCCCTGGTACTTTTGTTATCCACCACCCTCGCAGTACGTCTCTTTCAAGCGTTACACGCTCTGCCTTCTGTCATAGCTCCAGGAACCAATCCACCTTTGCCCAATGAATCTAGTGCGATCAAAAGTGTAGCAGGGATGTATAACTGGTATCAACAGGGCAAAGAACAAGACGAAGCATCTATCAAGGCTAGGACGACAGTTCAAGCGCATGTCCCTAACGCGAAGGTCTAGGTCCGCAAGAATCGTGCAATAGTCAACCATACTGTACGCTGGCTCGCCAAGAACAGCGTGACGCAAGTTGTCGATCTTAGATCCAGAAAGCCGTCGCCGCACGGCAAGAGTACGCACGAAGCGATAATTGGAATCACGCCCAAAGCTAGAGTGCTGTATGTAGAGATTGAAAAGACTGCGGTTGTCAAGGGGAAGAAGATAATTAACAAAGGCAGATGGAGCGAGAAAGTTGCTATGATACAAGAGTCCGCTCTGGACCCAGCACTGGTCATGAGGAACAAGGAAGCGGCACAGATCATTAATTGGGATAAGCCGGTTGTCCTCGTCATGTCTGCGTTGGTTCACTTCTTTTTGCCCAAACAATACCGTCCCATAATGACCTTCTGGAGAACGAGCCTAAGAAAAGGCAGTGCACTAATTATGACGCACAGCAGCTTTGACGATTACAATCAAGGTACCTTGACAAAGGTCTTGGTGCAGTACAAAAGGATGGGGATAAGGGCCTATCTCAGGTCTAGGGAGGAGCTAGTAGATGTCATGAAGGGCTGGAACTTAATAGAACCAGGGCTTGTAAGACCAGGCCGCTGGAGACCTGAAGACAGGGAGGAGGGAGAAGACCTGCCATCAAACTTCGAGTTCTGGTGGGCTGCAGTCGGAAGGCTGGGATGAAAGTAAGACATGAACAGCGGGGAAAGCGATCAAGCAAGTCAAAGACTAACACTTGCTTAAGAACTATGTTATCATAGACAAGTAAGCTCTGTCCTTGTTACGTGGTTGTTGCGGGATCGTGCAGCTTCCCACCTAATTACAGAGTCTGCCTGTCGAACAGCAAGAGGTCCATCTTGCAGACAAAGACCGCTGAAACCAAGTCTTTGGATCGGCGCAATGTTGCCAACACATGGACCGGGACTACCTATGCACGATCGTAAGCTACAAAGCGTCAGAAAGCTCTACTGCCACAGCCAAGAATGGACTAGGATGCAGTAATCATGCCACGCAATGTGAGAGCGCTCAAAATTTACGCACGCATCAGCTTATCAGCTTGTTCTTCTCTAGTGCGGTACTTCGCCTTTACATATCGTCTCATCTTCCCATTTCTTCTAATCTCGTTTCCCTCTTGCACACCTTTCTTTCTCTTTCACATAATTCTCTCTCCCGCTTGCCTGCGTCTTTCTCCCTCTTGGCTATGTCTCTCTCCCTCTGGGCTATTTCTCTCTCCCTTTCGCACATTCCGATTTCTCTTTCACGCATTTGTCTTTCCCCTTTACGCACTTCCCGCTTCCGTTCGCTCTCTTCTCTCTCCGCTTCACCGAAGCCTCCGCCCTTTAACACACTCACCTTTTCCTGTGGTAAACCATCTAGTCTTGTCTCGATCCGCGCGAAAACCTCCTCCTCAAACGCATCAATCTTCTCCCTCAGCTCAGACAAGCTATTACTCACTACGTCATTCAACTCCACAATCCCATCGTCCTTCTCTGTCACCAGGTCCAGTCTCAGGTCTCCAACGTAATCTGAAAATTCTGCTTCCGCGTAATCGCGAGCATCTGCGGCATGTAAGACCGCTGATTCATAGATGCTGTCAAGGTGCGCCTCAGCGTGGGATGCGCCATGCGCGCTAAGAAGCTTGCGGAGGGCGGGGTGCAAGCGCGAGAGTGAGCTGGGATATGGGTTTAGATTTGCGCATCTCTTGTAGTGTCGGATTGGCAACGGTGGGGATGGCGATGCTGGCGTTGACGGAGGGTCTATAGGAACGCTCGCAAGAATAGCTTCAAGAACCGTATTGAATACGTAAGTGTCAACATCTGGAAAGGTAGACGCGTGGGTGAAAGGCGAAAGTACTGCCTTAGGACTGGGCGTTGACGCTGTAGTTGCCTTCTCAGTGGGCGAGCCAACATCTTGGGAATCCAACGCGTAGGCGATAGGCGAGAGCGCTGCCTTAGGCCTGAGCGTTGACGCGATGGTCGCTCTTTCAGTGGGCGAGCCGGCGGGCGCAGGGGAATAACATGCACGTTTCAGGGACGGAAAGACAGCCGCTGGACTGTTTTGCATAAGGCGTTTGGTGGACGACTCAGTTGAATACAGAGGGGGCGGTCCAGACACTCCATCTATAACTAGACTGCGAACTCGGCATTCCGACAGCAAGTACCTGCGTCCATAGTTGTTGCGGTTTTCGTCTAGCGGAATGCCATTCAGTTTTTCTGGGTAATTAATGATCTCCTAAAACAGCGTATAGTTTTGCGTTGGTATCCACTTATAGTCAAATAGGATCTTTATATTTAACAGACCAGCAAGCGTTGAGAATCGGTAGAAGCTATCGTCACTATCCTGTTCATAGGCTGTGTTCTCCAAAGGGCCCGAACACCAGATCGTACAGGCTTTCTTTGTCGTCAAGGATAGAGTCCTGAAATCAGGGTTTCCACCCTGTGCGACTCGGTCCAGCAGGTCGTGTGGAAAACCATCGTTTGCGGGCTTAAGAGAGTTGGCGCCAGGCAGTAGACTGTCTGCGTCATACAGGACAGTGTATATTGCCTGCTCGTCCGAGCTCAGGAGGGGAAATAAGAATCAGAGGGATATAGTTGCTTACTTGTTAGGTTTAGAGTACCTCAGAGCTAGAG
This sequence comes from Ascochyta fabae, assembly GCA_004335285.1. Classification (NCBI taxonomy): domain Eukaryota; kingdom Fungi; phylum Ascomycota; class Dothideomycetes; order Pleosporales; family Didymellaceae; genus Ascochyta; species Ascochyta fabae. The sequence goes on along the minus strand of SATU01000566.1, from coordinate 543 downwards.
AACATGGTAGGTATAATGCAGGGCCAGACCTATCATAAGCTATCGCGGGCAGTCCGGCTGCTCAGGCGATGTTACAAACCATTAAACTCACGAAAATTCCGTACTCCTCGTGACGAACAGCAGCTAGAGAAGCGCTCTCCCTTCTAGCTTCAAGAGTGTCAGTCGCTCAGAGCAGCCCAGACTCTGCCGCAGACGCTTCCTTTGTGTTGGCTGTTGGCTCCGCCCACTTCGCACCGCTGATGCCTGCGACAGTATCACCCCAATAGTGTGCAGAAGGCCGATACGTAAGCTACAAAGCCCAGGACACCATGCGACCTGCAGTCAAAGGCCTTGCGAAGCTCGCAAGGATGGTGTACTAAGACAAGGCTACAACGGGCAAAGAAGGCTAGGCGCCAGATGGCCAACAGGAGACAGCAGTCGTACTATCAATCGTGAGTTGCGTGATGTCGCGGTAAATACCGCTTAGATTAGTGATTATCTGATCTGGATTACTGATTTTGTGATCCGAATCTGGATGCGCTAAGTCACTAGCGTCAGATTGAG